>JACEIK010001383.1:30607-72001 GCA_018107945.1 Datura stramonium
CAAGAAAAGGTTGATCACAAGTTGAACAACTCAATTCTCACGTCTAAGTCTCCTCAATTTCGTTGCTAATCAATTCTAATCACTCCTAATTACCTCTCTCTCATGAAAATAAAACATAAAACGTATTTATACAGACATAAAAATCCTTTTCCTAGCCTAAAAGGGTGTATTTCCATAACTGAAGCCGCCTGCAGAACGACTTGTCCTACGACCCATAGCAGGTATGTACGGGTCGTACCTACTTCCCATAGGTCATTGGCTGGCTGAAATTTGGCTAATTGTTGGACCTTGGTACGAGTCGTACATGCTTCCTACGAGTCGTACTAAGCTTCCGTGGCTTTCCCTAAGACTTTGAAATTTTTCTAAAGTTCATCACAAGTGTTTTGGTATGACTCATACCTTGCTGGCACGACTCGTATTTTCTATTCGTAGCAGGAGTCAGCCTCTTGTGCAATTTTTCTGAATCTTCCCTCGACTTCTTCACTACGGCCCGTATAAGCTTTGTACGACTTGTACTGAGAGTCATAGGATACACCTTTTCATCCTTAGCCTTTTGAAACTTCTCATATCCAGCAATACGACTCGTAGCACCTTCCTACGGCTCGTACTGAGGACTATGAGTTAAGCCTATTTTCTGCACTTTCAGGCTATCTTTTGCAAATTTTTTCTCCAACACCTATTTATCTTGTAACTAAATAAAGAGTGCCTTATATCCATATAAATATACCTAAGTACATGCTATTTTCTTAGTTTTGAGCATCGAAAGTGCTGTAAACTCACAGCACAGCAGTGCCTCAGTCTTCAACTATCAAAAATTATAGATCTCGTCTTTTAGCTACCACATCCTAGAGGGTGTGAAGAACCTTTCTAGTAAGGCTTGTTTAAGCTCCCTCCAGTTGGTAATGGAGTCGTTGAGAAACTCCGATAACCATAATGTGGCCTCTCCAGAGAGAGAGAAAGGGAAGAGTCTTAACCTTATAACATCCTGGCTTACATCAGGTAACATGTATGCCTTGCATATCGCAAAAAAATTCATCAAGTGTAGGTTAGCATCGTCAGCTGCGTGGCCACTAAACACCCCCTTCATATTAAGAAACTAGATCTTGGTGCTAGTGATATCAAACTTTTCCCCAGCAGGCAAAGGTGGAGGTACAATAGCTCCAATTGACACGGCCTCATCAACATCCAAATCATCATCATCATAGAACTGAGGAGCATATCTTTGGCTTCTATTGCCCCTTCCATGGAGGCCAACATTCACTACCTCGTCATGAGCATCCTTGGCTTCCTGAAGTGCAACTTGCCAAGCTAACTCATCTTGACGAGCTTCTTCAGCCATACGAGCCTCTCTCTGCTCAACGTTTCCATCCTACACAGTGTTTTCTTTAACTAGGATCCAATGGAATCAGGGGGTTTCCGCTTTGTCAAGTACTTGGCTTCCACCAAGTGACAACCTGTGGGTATCAAAAACAAAATAAGACGTAAATGAGGAAAACAATGACTAAAAGTCAAACACAAGCAATTACTCTAATCCTAAGTCATATTCCCTGCAACTGCACCACTTTTTTATAACACTCAAATCACACTCCTATAGATGTATGATGCGGACGTTGTCAATAAAGAACCCAACTAGGTTGGAGTTGACTCCACTGGGAATATGGTCTAGTATTTAAGCTTTTAAGTCTGTTATTTTCTAAAGGAGGGTTTTATAAAGGAAGATACGTAATAATGTTGAGATTTGATTTTTGTTTATCAAGTTAATGAAAATATATAGGTAAGTGTCCCCATGGATTCATAAATACTTCAGGTTTTATACTCGTGATCTTTCCCAGTGCTTACTTGTAGAACTGAAAACTAGAGTTTATTTAAACGACTAGTTTGTCCTATCGGATAACTATACTCAATCACCAGATTAGGTCTCATGAGTGATTTCACTTCAACCGATGATGAATATGTCGAGATGTATTCGTTAAAAAAATGAAATGGAAAAAAAAATCTACAGCTATGACGTATCGGGAAGGCCCCTTTATAAGCAGGTCGGGTTTAGGACTCCTTTAGGCCTTTGCTTTGAAAGCAAGTCTTCAATCCGATAAGAAGTAGGAAAAAAGGGAGCAAGCCTCGGGTATTTGACTGATGCATAGCAATAGATAGTAGGATAACTGCCAATATGAAAATCAACCATATAGCGGATCTAATAATCATTATCAGTTTGCTTCAAATTAACTATCCTGTAACCGCAGCTCAAGTCATATAATGACCCATAAACATCAAGGCTTTATTGTAATTCTCTTTTTTCTAATCTCTACTTCTCTATATTCAAGCAAGTAAATAATTTGGGTAAGTCCTAGCGTCGCGCTTCGTTAAGAAACATTAAAAAAAAAGAATACAATATAAGCATTAGCATTGGTTTAGAATCACTTTGTGCAAACCCTAATTTGTTATCACTATGGTTCTGACAACCCTAGTTGTAGAGGTTTTAGCTTCTCATGATTGTAAAAGAATTAAACATATTCATAGACAAACACATAATTTAGAACTTACAAACATAATTAGAAGAAAACCCACTTGATTATTGCAAAAATTAATGAAGAACAATTCAAGAATGATGGATGAATCAAAGCAAGAAATCTCCCAAAAGTTGCTGTCAATAATATCAAAAGTCAAAAACCTCTCTCTAGAATCAAATTATGTTCCTCCACTAACAAAAATAACCTAGAAAATATTTATACAAATAATTAAAAAAAATTCCTAAATTAACAGGGAAACTGCTAAACTATCGCCAACTTCACTTACGACCCGTACCATGATTGCATGGGTCGTACCTTCACTCGTACATTGGCTGGCTCTTTTGATTTTGGCTAAGTGTTGGAAGTTGGTACGACTCGTACCATAAACATATGAGTCGTACTGTCTTGTTGTGGTTTGGACCTGAGAGTTCTGGCATCCTCTGAATCTTTTGACGAGTGGCATGGTACGACTCGTACCTTCATCCTAGAACTCATGACTTGTTGTCATACATTGAGATCTTCCATTCATCAATTCTTATAAAGTTCACCATGGTTCCTTGGTACGGGTTATAGGTAGATAACATGATTCGTGGTTGCTACCCGTGCTAGGAGAATGACTTAGTGCAATTTCCTCCTGAACTTTATTACAACTACCTTGTTACGACTCATACCAAGAGTTTTACTTTGATGATTTGGTTCAGTACGTCTTCTAGACTTGGCACGACCCAAGCTGAGGCCCAGATCGCAACATAGGACAAGGAGCCCTGAGAGACCCCAAGTCAACCCATGGCATAAGCATACATCTAACTTGATCAATAAACTGAATAAATCATCAAGATAGTCATAGCGTAAGTCTAGATTAAACATGACATCATAATGCACAATATAAAGCTGAATACATCCATATGTCTGAAGAGCCTCTAAACATGATGAGTTGATAGGACAATACCCCCAACTAATTCAACAAAACTGAAACTGAAAATACATAGAGAAAATCTAAATAAATTCTAGTCTTGGGGAGATGAGGACTCACCATAATTGAAATCATGAGGAACAATGGGAGACTTGTCTCTTAACCGACATACCACGATAGAGCTTACGTGGTCCCAACTATTACACTCAAGTGGGTAGAGCCTTCCAAAACCTTTCCAGGGCTAGGGATGATACCATGATATCGATATCAAGCTCGGGGCGTAATCGGGGCAGGGGATAGCTCACAAGGGAGGTCCCAAGTAATATATATATATATATTTAGTATAAACCTATGTTAGCGCGTAGTTCTGAGGCACAGGGCATAAGCATACATCTAACTCGGTGCTATACACTACTCCAAAAACATGCATATGCTCTACATCGTTTTCCAATTAAGTTCAACATCGTCAATTGACGAAGGTCAATAGTTAAATACATCTCAAATCTGAAATTTATATATATGAGAAGCTTTAGCTCAAAACATACCACAAGCTGAAAATAATTGAGAGTTTTAACTCCAGAACCATGCGGTAAGCTTAATTCGTGAAATCATGAGTCATGCTCGAACACATGGGCATCGCCCAATACTTTAACATGCTTGGAAATACTCAATTCACAGCGAAAACATGATTATAAATGTGGGTAGCTTGAAGACATTCTTTTCATCACAATATCTCATCATCATCATTCATTCATCACAAATCTCATCTTTCATGAACTTTTCATCAATGGGCTTTTTAATTTATAAAGCTAGAAACACGATTTTTGATTGAAAACAATATAAATCTTGCCCATAAATCGTAATTCGATAGTAGAAACATATTTAAATCATACCCATGTAGAGAATTAGGATTTTCATGCAGTAAGTTAAAACCCCATAGATTAGACATAGGAATTTCATGATTTAGAGAGGGATTAGGCATGGGAGTGAAAGGATTCACCCACTCATAACCCTACATACCTGTTGGTAGTTGATTCTTACACTTCTTTGATAGCCCAAGAAGAAATTGAAGAGAAATTGAAGAACACTAAGCTTGATCACCCTCTTTCACCTTCTACCTTGCATGCATGAATGAATATGGTCTAAAATAAACTTAACCCCTTTAAAAGTCATCATTCATAACTCAAAATGATGTAGTTTAGGCCTTAGGATCTTAGGAATTATGGAAAAGCCCTTACTAAATTTGCAGGAAAAAACTGCCAGGTAGTCCCCACGAGGGACATAACGACTCGTCCCCTCTGCCCATGACTCGTGGCATGATCTGTGAAGTGCACTGCTTCTCAAGTCTTCTAGGCTCGTAACAGGAGACTTCACAATTCATTCCTGGTGACCACGACCCATGGTCACCACCCGGCACGTACATTTCCAAGGATTTTTATTTTACTTCACCATGCTGCTCACGACCCTCCCCACGAATCGTGGTGACTGAAGACGACTTGTGGGGTCCTTCCGTTAAGTACACTGCCCTCTTCCTTCTTTTTTTCTCAGTCATCACTCCCTATGACTGACCTAACGAGTCGTCGGGCCTGACCACGACTCGTGGTATTTTCCATGGAGATCTCATTTCCAAATTTCCAACTCATCATGGGCTTCACCACGGGTCACATCACGACTCCTGGGTTGCTCCCACGGGTCACCTCATGACCCGTTCTGTGCCTGATGCCAGTTTTTAAGTTTTTTCCCATTTCGACTCCCGGGTCTGATCTTTGGGCTTCCGGGGTATAATAGGACCTTTCCATGATTCTCAGTACGACTCATACTAGGATGGTACAGCTCGTACTGAGGTTCGTACTTATCCCTTTTTCTGCATTTTTTTAATGCTTTTGCACATTTCAACTCCAACATCTAATTTCCCTAAAAACAAAGTAAAAGTGCATCAATTTCGTATAAACATACCTAAGTCCATGCTTATTTCATAAGTTGTAAGCGTCAAAAGGGTTGTATACCCATAGCACATCATTAGCCAAGTTCAATTGAAGGTATATTTCTGTTTTATGAGTTTTGGTATTTTGAGGAGAGAGAATGCTTTCTTTAACTTGTTCTTTCTTCTTGCTCTTCTGGCTCCTACTTGCTTATCACTTTCTAAATCATGGATCTCTATGTTCTTAATGGAATTATTTTGATCCTGATTCTTATTAGATCCTGAGGTTCTTTCTATATTTTTCTTTGTTGTTAGCTTCTTCTTGTCTATTATCTCTATTGCTAGAAATGTCTTGATCAACCCTTTGAAATTCCTGTTATTATTGGATAGTGTCTATTTGGTTGATCTTATTTTCCTTGACACATTCTTTGGCTTTGTCTTTCTTATTTGCATCCACATTCTTGGAACTATTTATCTTATCGATCTTCACCATTCTCATTTATTTTATCTTTATTTTTTCTTATTTCTTTTGTCATATGTTCTTTTGTAGCTGCATCACAAAAAAAATTCTTTTTATTTTTGAATTTTAATGTCACCCAAATCCATCTCCAATGAGGATTGTATAAGCGATCAACTGTAATATATTTACCCAACAAAGAATCGGGGTCGTATCCACAAAAACTTTGTATAGGTCCAAGCCATTAAGTAAAATAAATATGATTTGATGATAGAATGACTACTTACATTATTAGGTAAGAGGTAATTAAGCTAAACATTGGAATGTGAAGGATTGAAATCAATGTAGAAAAATACTGGGATGTGTCCTCGTATAGGGTTGATCCCCCTAAATCACTCAATTGGGATTATTGAGAATGGGCTCTCTGTAAATATACAAGAAATCATTAGGTGTCTCTCAACAACCTAATAATGTCAATCTAAATCAATTTTCTCAAATTTTCAAGAGTTCAAATCAAAATAAATTATAGCTTTCTAATTAGGTTCATCAAATCACTAAGTGAACCTATTAAACAAGGTTTAAGTCTTCTATAATTGTTGATTGATGCAATACAAATCTTAATTACCTCTTGGTGATTGTTGATTGATGCTACCCAAACCTTAGTTAGCTCTTTCAAGCACAATTGAGGGAATTTGGAGTGATTGGATGTTTGTAACCACCAATTTCACTTTACAAAGCATAAATCAATTAAATATTCAAAAGCCCATAATTAATTCATTCCAATTGAGATCACTAGGGTTCCAAACCTAGATCTAAATTTAGCTACTGTCACAACCTAAGCATAGACCCTGGACACGATGCGGGGCCTAGAACCACGAAAGGCTCCAAGATAACTTATGGAACATGCATAACATAAGTATAAGAATACGTAAAGGGGAAATAAAACATAGTATAATACATAAACGGAAGTCTAAGATATCAAAAAGCGTCAAAACTGAGTCGACAAGTCAAGCAGCTTAATATCTATACATCAAGTCTGAAAAGCCTCTAAAACATAAGATGAGTTGAAGGGGAAAAAAACTCCAACTAGCTCTACTAAGTTTGAAAGTTGAACTGACATGAAAAGACATGAATCAAAACTAACATCCTAGGGTGCTGAGGACTCACCAAAACTGTGCTGAATCTGGAGCAAGATCGAATCTAGCGACGGGACTGAGACTAATCACCTAAGCTTATATCAGGAGATGATATATCATAAAAGTATGCGATCAGTACTTTGAACGTACTGAGTATGTAGGATAAGTAAAACATGAGAGTAATGGAAACATGCTAAAAAAATCATGATCGTGAGATAGTCTTAAAACATGAGTTGTTTATCACAAACTGAAGTAAAATGACCCAACGATTTGAAAGAGAAATAATAAAGCTTAACATGTTTGAAATCATAAGTAAAACTCATGTACTGATCAGTGGGTCAAATCTACCATTAAACATACTATCATAAATACTGAACATGAACAATATGGAACATGAGGAATAGTGGGAGATTCTTATAACCGACATACTTCGAGTAAGCATACATGGAGCCCATCTTGTAACCCTAGATGGGAGGTGTGTTCATACCATGCCAAGGGTAAGAACCATGAAGTCTTTATATCACTCATGATCCCCTTAGGAAAAGGGAGACACACTCTAGCAAGGAGCCCCTCATACCTACAGTGGCACGTAGTTTATGAGACCTGGGTGTGTTTGAGCCCGGACTACTCAATATTAAATAATACTCTCAAGACATACATAGTGCTCACATCATAATCATGAAATATGGGTTTTACATGGACTAGTTTAAAAACATGGTGAATACATATACTCCTTGATGTACAAGAACTAGCTATGAAAACAAGTGCTGAAAATTACAATCATGATACATAATTTGAAATTTATGAAATACATGCATACTTAAGTAAATCATAATAACTTGAAAAAATAGATTCATGACAATTTTTACCATGAAATTATAATCATAACACATAGATTGAATAATAGGAGGATCAAATATATATGAGATCATGGAGTTTTTCATCAAATCGAGTCTAATCCTGGGAATTCATGAAAATCATAACTGGAGACTTGAATTCATGTTATTAAGTCTGGATTGGGAACAAGGGTGGAACAAATCCCCCATTCATAACCCCACATTCCTGGCTTGAAGAGTTCTTGACTTGATTTAGAGACCCAAAATATTTTAAAAAAGGAACCCTAGTTTTTCCTTCAGAATCCTTGAGAGTTGATTTCCAACTTACAGTGTTCGAAAAGAATAAGGGTTAAGGCTAAGTAAAACCCTATAATACACCCTTTAGGAACTCAAAAATGATTTAGTTTAAGGAGTTAAAATCATAGAAGTTACGATAATATCCTTATAAACCCGCATTTCAAATCTTCCCGACACTGACCACGACCCAACCAATGGTCTGTGGGTCCTTGCAAAAATTCGTATGTTGCCTTGTGGCCCCCTTGAACAGTTCTCTTAATCACATCCCATGATCCCAATACCATGACCCATTGTAGGATAAAATGAGTTGTTCCTCAACTCATTGGTTCCGGGGGAAAATTTTCACCAAATTCAGGACTTCCTCAGGACAGGTCAACCAATGACCCATTAGACCATATAACGACCTATCCCTTGGGTCATTCTGTGGCCTAGTGCCGATGTCTGCTGGTTCTCAACTTCATATCTAGTATCTAATCTTAGGGAATTTTGTGGTATTACATTATTTCCCCTTGATAATGTTCATCCTCGAATGGAGACTAAACAAGCTAAAAAATAGGGAAAGAGTTGTCATCCCAAAACTGGAAGGTAAACACTAAATATCGATGGAGTGACTAACTATGAACTGAGATACATATGCTGAAATGAATTCATGAAACATGCATACATACCAAGACATAAAAAGAACTGAGAGACATGAACTTGACATGAAATTGAATAGAGTACTAAGGAGGAAGCTAGTACCTCATGCTAAAACTGAGCTAGAAGGGAAGAGGTGAGGGTACTTGGCCATCAAATCTGCTTCATCTTCCAAAGTATCTCCCTCCACAAGATGATTCCCCCGAAGGACTTTCACTGAAGCAACCTCCTTGTTGCTCAACTTCAGAATCTGACGATCAAGAATCTCAATCAGAACCTCTTCATAAGTGAGGCTATCCTTTGATGAGTTGGTAATTTATCAACTCATTTGGCTTTTAATCATGAGCTATTGCTTCATTTTCATCAAAATTAGGAAGGTTTTATGCCTTTTCTCTTTGTTTGTGCAAGCATTTAACTTAAACAAAGGAAAAAAAAGAATTGAACTAAAAGAGATCTGTTGGAAACAAAAAAAGGACATGTGTGTCGCATATGGGAACTACATCACACAGAAAAAATTGGAATATAGGCTGCATTGGACGTGCAAACCGCACATTGGCATCTGTAGAACGCAGGTGCTACCGCAGTTGACACACAAAGGGCACTGCCTAAGCCTGTTGGAGGATATGTGAGCTACAGATGGGCACCTGCATCCGTAAAAGTGATATGGATGCTGGAAAAGGGCAAAATCATCCAATTTTGGCACAAATGTATCTAAAAAGCTTCCAAGGGCAATTTTGAAAAGCTATGCAAAAGGATTTTGCATATTTTTACACCAATTGCACATCATGTCATATAGAATTTTGTAGAGAGAAGTTCATAAAGATAAAAAGTAGAGTATGATTACTTCTTATTCTTCAATTCCCATTGGGAAAGAACCTCCATTGTTGTAGATTTTGTGCTTATGTTTAATACTTAATATCATGAAGTTAGAGGAATGACTTATGGGTATAATTTCTCTTTTCTTATTCATGAGTAGTATATTATTAGTTAGGGGAGTATGCATTATGGGTATTTAGACTTGATTGGGTGTTGATAATCTATTCTTAAATTCAATAAATAAGCATAGATCTATTATTTTCTCTTACTTTTAATTTAAAAAATAATGGTTGCAAATGTTTATTTAGTTTTCTTATCTTGGTTTTGCTTGAGAGAGAGAAGTGAGATTTGGGTGAGGATCCAATAGTGAGGAATTGGGTGTGTGATGCTTGGGCTTGAACTAGAGATATTCAAGACTCATATTCATACTCCATTAAAGGGTTAAGGCTATAGATAGCTTAACCCTTCCTCAAGCCTTGTTTGTTGGATTTAGGGTTTGAGAAAACCCAAGGTAAACACATCCCCTTGGTTGAGAAACATGAGGTGTAGACTTAGCCACTAATATCCATGCTATAATTGAGTTTGACATTTTAATTAACCCTAATCTAGTGACCCCATCAGTTGCACATTCCTAGTTCCCTCTCATTGATTGCAATAAGTGATTTGCCCCTGCTTTATTTTATAATTTGAAATTGTTACTTCCTTCCCTTTTCCCCCAAAATTTAATTTATGTTAGTTAGATATGATGCTAGCTAGTTTGAGTTAATTTACAACTTTTGGATCATCTCTTCTCAATCTCAGTGGGATTGGATCCTGACACTCATTGGATATTTATTTTTTGACAGCAACCGCAACCACCTTTTCTAAAGGGAGAGTTATATTGAGCATTATTTAAAAAATGGCACCATTGTCGGGGATTCAAATGTGATTCCAACCACACCACGAGCTGAATATAGTAGGAGTCTAGACTCCAAAATCCATGTGGTAAGCTAATAACATGAAATTTAGATAAATCATAAAACATACTTGATTATATGGGCATTTGTGGTTTATTGATTCAAATTTGTTTTGCGTCTTGTGTTGTTTTTACTTTATTTTGCGTTTTATTTTGTTGAATGCTTAAGAGTACAAAGATGAGCCACGCTAGTGATGCTGGTAGCGTGGACGGGTTCATGGATGTGATGCGATTAACCCATATTTCATGTGACAAGCACCATGTTACATCTCTTGCAAATGAAAGGGCTGTTTGGAGGATAAGCTAGTGAGGATGCTAATCGGCATCTTCAAAACTTCATTGAAATTTGTCAACCATTCAACATAGCTAATATCAGCCAAGAATCAATCTACTTGAGGTTATTCCATTTCTCCTTGAGGGGAGAGGCCATACCATGGTAGGAGGAGCTGCCTCCTAGAGCCATTACATCTTGGAATGATTTACCCTCTCGGATGCTTTAATTACGTGACAAGATCATGACCTTCCGGCAACTCCTGAGAGAATCCATCATGAGGTGGGGCTGAGGTTTAAAAAGAAAGTTGTCATTTGTCCAAATCACAGACTACCACATGGGGTACTTCTTCAAAGTTTTTATCCGTTCCTTGATTTGATAAACAAGTCGATGGACAATAATCTTACTGGTGGTTCAACTTATGGACCAGACATTCGGATTTGCACAAGCCTTGTTGGATAGAATGACGAAGACCGACCGTGCTTGGCACACTAAAGACATCGAAGTGTGCTCAAATGGTGCGTCCACAAATCAATAGGCAACTGAGTTGAGAAAGAGAGATGAAGAAAGAGATGAAACATTAGCCATAATAATGACCCAAGTAGAGTTGCTTGCAAAGCATGTTATGGGGTCCATAATCAAAAGTGTCAACACTATTAGGGCCCAAGGATGCAAATCATTTGAGGAGGATTTCTCTTAAGCAAGATATGATGAGAAATTCCAATTTATGATGGGCCAAATGGTGGGTCCTCATCAAGGATACCAAGGTGTAAGTCAAGGCCCTTGGCGTCCTTGTGATGGGAACCAATGTTGGAAAGAGCGCGAAGACCAAGGTTGGAAAGAAAGGGATAACCCATGCAAAAATTGTGAGCCCAAAAGAGAAGAGGATAAACCACCAGAGTTCAAATCCATACATTACTCCCCCTAAAACTGATGTATCCCCTATGCAACCAAGTGTGAGTGATGTAGGGTATTCAAAAATTGAAGAGATGTTATTAGAGTTTTGAAGAAAGTGTAGTCAACTGATAGCGGAGTGAGAGAACTAAAAGGGGAGGTGTCCAAACTTGCCCAAATGGTGAGCTCCTTCCATGACCCGTGAGTACACCCGGATCGTAGACACGGGACAAGGAGCCTCGAAAGACTCCAAGTCAACCCATGGCGTGAGAATATAACTAATTCATTCATATAAGGTGGAAAACATAACTTAATAATCATGGATTAACTGAAAATCATAACATGAGAGGTCGGGGAACAACCAAAACATAATACGAAGAGTAATGACAGAACACTACACATAAGTATGAAAGCCTCTACACAAGATAGACGGGTTGAAGGGACAGGACCCCAACTAACCCAAATATTATGAATGAAAAAAACATAAGATAAGTAAACAGGTCTGAACATGAAGCCCTCGAATCATGAAGACTCACCACTGAAGACTGAGCGAAATTAGGCGCAAGCTAGGGACGATGCTGAACCTGCGAACCGGATCCTGAAAATTTGTGGGTCAGTACATGGAAGGTACTGAGTATTTAAGGTATACAAAAACAATACTTTAAAATATAAAAGTTATAGGAGTGGGGGCATCATGATTGGAGTGAGACTGAAACCGTACGTATATCGTAAGGCCCAATATTTTCAAAGTATTCGTAAACCTGTCATAGTCATAACACTTGAGAAAGAATTTCATAAAACATAAATTGAGCCAAAGAACATAATCATGCATGCATTAAGAGTCATGAGGAACAATGGGAGATTTCTATAACTGATATACTCCACATGAGCACACATGGAGCCCGACCTATAAACCTAGTCGGGAGGTTGTCCATATCTTTCCAAGGATATGAACCATGAAAGGTGTGATATCACTCATGAAGGCCCCATAGGGAAGAGGGGACAGTCACTGAGGAGGTCCCAACCATAACCTACGGTGGCACGTAGTTCTGAGATTCGAGGCATAACCCGGGCCCCGAACCTACTCAGTGTTAAGTACTACTCCCAAAATATGCAACGTGCTCATAGAAATTTATACATGACATGCGTGGCTTGTCAAATCGTAACAAATCATACATGCCTGAAAATTTATAATCCTAGAAATGGAATAGGGCCCTTGAGTCAGTCAAAATCATAGTCAATAAGACTCAAGCAACATGTGGGCTTTTTCCCATAATTTTAATCATACTTGAAATACTTAAATTTATACGGAACATGATCATGATAACATGAGATATAGAGAACTTGAAGACATGCTTTAAATTCGAAAATTCATATCGTGTTTGCGGAATCATCATGAACATGAATTTTACAAAAAAGGTCTTCATAATTAGGCATCCATACTTTTAGAGTCTTAAATCATGAAATATAAAATATATAAGTAAAATCAGCCCAAATACTTTAAAAAACGCAATCTAAACATACTACCACAAGCTCATATAAACTTTTGAGGAATCATGCAAACGGGGTTAAGACCCATAAGAATTTAGAAAATTAATCATAGGAAATGGGAAGGAATGAGCATAGGTAGGGACTAAACTACCCATTAAAACCCCACATACCTGGAAATTTCAAGACTCTTAACTCCCTTGAAAACCCTAGGTAGAATCTTGAAGAACTTGAAGGTGAACACTTGAATTCCCTTTCCTCTTTCCTCTCTACACTTACAAGTATCAAATGAGGTTTATCATGGATGGTTTACCTTTAAAAGACCTTGTCCCGGCCTCAAAACGACATAGTTTAGGTCTTAGGAGTGTAGGAATTTACGAGGAGGCCCTTACTAATTCGCAGGAAATAACTGTCAAGTGACCTTAATGGGTGACCTGACGGGGCAACGAGTCGTCGAGTCCTTTCATCAAGTCCACTGAAAATTTTCCCTTGGCTCTTAACGGAGGACATGACGACTCATCCCCTGGTGATACGACTCATTTCCATCTTTCGTTATGTATACTGGATCACACTAAAAATTCTTCTCTAGGACCTTTCCACGACTAACATGACGACTCGTGGTAGCTAACCACGAGTTGTTACATCACCATGGGGACCTTAAGTCCCTTCACAAACACAGGCCTTCCCACGAGTCACTTAACGACTCGTGGGGCTCCCTGACGAGTCGTCCAACGACTCGTCCTGCACTACTGTAATATTTTCCAGATTTTTTTCCCGTTTGACTCCGGAGTCTGGTCCTTGGGTTCACGGGGTATAACAACATCTCCCCCTTGGGAACATTCATCCTCAAATGTTAGAAACATGTAGAAAACTTAGAATCAAACAATCACCATATGAAAATACTGATCATTTATGCTGAAAACTAGTGGAATGACTACCCCCGAAAGGAATCACATGTCGTCCAACGACTCGTCCGCACTCACTGCATTATTTTCCTGCATTTTTCCCGTTTGACTGTGAGTCTGGTCCTTTGCTCCACGGGTATAACAACATCTCCCCCTTGGGAACATTCATCCTCAAATGTTAGAAACATGTAGAAAACTTAGAATCAAACAATCACCATATGAAAATACTGAT
Organism: Datura stramonium; assembly: GCA_018107945.1. NCBI lineage: Eukaryota > Viridiplantae > Streptophyta > Magnoliopsida > Solanales > Solanaceae > Datura > Datura stramonium. Next base: position 44,872 of record JACEIK010001383.1, read on the forward strand.
CATTTATGCTGAAAACTAGTGGAATGACTACCCGAAAAAGGAATCACATAGACGGACCGACCCGGACATCACATATATATATCATATCATAAAACAAACTTGCACGCATGAATAGAATAATGAAAAACTAAATAGAGGTTTAGGGAAAAATTTATACCTCAAATTGAAATCGTGCCGGGTAGAGAACAAATGGGGTATTTAGCCATCATACCCGCTCTCGGCCTCCTACGTGGCTCCCTCAACATGCTGATTTCTCCATAACACCTTTACTAACGCTACTTCCTTGTTCCTCAGCCTCCGAACCTGACGGTCTAAGATTTCAACGGGAATTTCCTCATACTGAGGCTATCCTTCACACAAACATTTCCCACCGAACCACTAAGGCCGATCTCCCAAGCACTTTTTCAAGAGCAATACGTGAAACACGGATGAATCAAGCCATCAAGTTGCACTATAGGATACTTTACCCACTCATCTCACAATCCAGTATGGGCCAATATAGCAGGGGGTTGAGCTTGCCTTTCCTTCCAAATCTCATCACTCCCTCTATGAGAGAGATATCTTCGTAAATACCCAATTGTCACTCAATCAAGCTCCTTCCTCACATCCGCATAAGACTTTTGCGACTTTGAGCCATTTTCAGCCTTCTTTATCAACTAAACTTTCTCCATAGCTTCATGGACTGAATCCGGATCCCACTAATGAAGCCTCACCAACTTCAAACCACCTAATGGCCATCTACACCGTTGCCCGTAAAGAGCCTCGAACAAGCAAGCATTTGTATGTCGAGTGAGAAGCCGTTGTTGTAGGCGAACTCAACAAGAGGTAAATGCTCGTCCCAACTACCCTTGAAGTCAATAACACAGGCTCTCAACATGTCCTCAAGAGTCTGGAGAGTCCGCTCCGCTCGCCCATCCTGCCTCAAGGGATTAAATGTCGCATAAGCTGACCCGGGTACCAAGTCCTCAGTGAAAGACTCTGACTAGAGGTGAACCGAAAGTACCGGCCTGATATAATGGACAAGGGCACCCCGTGCAATCTAAACAGCTCTCGAATTTACAACTTAGCATAATCTTTCACTGAATCGGTGGTTTTGACCGATAAGAAATGAAAGGCCTTGGTTAACTTGTCGACCACAACCCAAATGGAGTCATACCGCCTACGAGTGCAGGGTAAACCTGGCCAAGGTGTCCATGTTGATTTCTTCCCACTTCCACGTAGGAATGCCGATACATGAGTACACCTCTTGCCTCTCCATGCTCACTTTTATATGTTAAGATCAGCACTGGCTACGAATTCGCAATATCCCTTTTCATGCCATTCCACCGTGAGATTTCCGCAAGGCATGATTTATCGGTGGCACCCGGATGGATAGAATATATGGACCTGTGAGCCTATGCAACATTCACCAAATCCCCCAACAATCCTAACAAGCGACCACCAAGTACCCATCTCCCTTGGAGAAGACTTACTTTCTCTCGACTTTTACTAGCCTTTTTTTTTCAACTTTTTACCAATGTTGATCTTTCATCTTGTTAGCCTTCACCTACCAAGGACAATTGACCCATTCTTGACTACTACCTCACCATCGTCGAACTAACTAACCTAACTCCCAACCGTGCAAGTCGATGTACCTCCTTACTGCCTCCTTCTTGTCTTCACGACATGTGACACACTTTCATAGAAAGCTACTAAGAGTGTCTTTACCACGTTGGCCTTGCTCGGTGATAAAGGACACCTGCTATCATAGTCCTTGGTAGCTCCAACCACCTCCACTAAGGTTCAATTTCCTTCTATGTGGAACACATATTTTAAGATCTTGTGGTTCAGAATACATCTACATGAACCCCATACAAGTAGTGTCTCCATATCTTCAAAGCAAATACCACCGCAAACTCCAACTCAAGATCGTGGTCGTGTAATTTTTCAGGAATATTAGTCATTCAAGCATATGCTACGACTTTTCCGTGGCCGATCAATACACATTCCAGCTCGACCCTAAAGTCATCACAATATACAACGAAACCAGGTACCCTCCCGGTGTGTCCAACATTAATGTTGAAGGAGCTCCGGCCCTTCAATTCATGAAAGCTCCTCACAAGCCTCCAACCACTAGAACTTCACTTTTTCTGAGTCAATCTAGTCAAGGGGGATGCAATGGATGAGAAACCTTCCACGAACTCCTCCTCCGGGAGTAGGTAACCCGCTAAGCCCAAAAAGATTCTCCGATCTCCGGAAGGGTTTACCAACCGCCATTTTTTACCGCCTCTATTTTGGGAGTCCACTTGTCTTCGCTTGACACTACATGATCCAAGAATGTGCAACCGATTCCAAATGTAATTCACATTTGCTAAACTTTGCGTATAGCTAGTTGTCCTTAAGGGTCCGAGGCAAATTTCAAGTGTGCGTATGTCTCCTCCTCGCTCCGGGAGTATATTAATATGTCTGTCAATGAAAATAATCAATATAACTCAATATGCCTTGAATACCCGGGGCCCATCGCTCCATAAAAGTTGGTGGCATTGGTCACCAAAAGACAACAACGAATTCGAGTGGCTTACACGGTCTTGAAAGCGCCTTTGGGATGTCGTTTTCCCGAACTCCCCGAGTCAAGATACCTGCACTGATATATCCTGGAGAAATATTTGGCACCCCCAAGCTTATCGAATAAGTTCATCGATCCTAAGTAAAGGATATTTGTTCTTGACGGTGAATTTCGTTCAACCTGGCTCATAGTCAATACACATCCGAAGGGAACCATCTTTCTTCTAGATAAAAACACCGGGGCACCCTATGGAGATTTACTCGCCCGATGAAACCCTTATCTAGCAAATCCTACAACTGGCTCCTTCAACTTTAGTCACAAAGAACATCAAGTATGAGGAATTGATACGGGTTACGTGTCGGGAAAGAGGTCAATTTCAAAATAAATCTCTCTCGGGAAGAACACTCTGGTAGGTCATCCGGAAACCTCGATACCTATAATACTCTAGAATAAGAACTCATATACCTGGTCTCACATGACTGAATCACCAACTGAGTAGATACAAGAGAATGTTTGACAAGATTTCTCGGATCGATTCCAAAGTTAATAGCAATGTAAGGTGTCACAAAAGATAGTGTAGCTCCCGGATCTAACAAAGCATAAGCGTCAATATGAAAGAATTGTAACATACCCGTAACCACATTGGGAGAAGCCTCCCGCTCCTAACGAGCCAAGTGCATAAAACCCGCCCGGTGTTGGCCGCCGATCGAACCAGCTCAAAGCATCCTCGGCTAAGTCCGACGTGCCATTGGAACGCTAGCGTGGCCCACTACCCCCCGACCTAGCCGTGGGAAACCCTAGTCTGTCCAGATTTGCCACACCTGAAACAAGCATCTTGGGTCCACCGCATTTCCCTGATGATTTTTGCCACAATTAGTACAAGATGGAACGCGCGCCTGTGGTGCATGCTATTCGATCAACTCGAGGCCTCGCTCCCCGCACTGCCCAGTTCTTGGATGGGGTACCGGCTGAAGATGGTGCTGGTGTAATGGACTCCTGTGCTGGGACCCGTTGGTGCGTCCACCTCTGCAAGGTGGAGAACTTGTGGCTGGTCGCCTGCCCTCTCTCCTCATATGAGCTACTTGCATCCGCATGGGAGGAGTATCCGTGGGTAGTCCATATCTCAGATGAAGCATGGCTGTTCCGCAATCCTTATCCAGATACACAGCTACTCCCCGCACGAATCGGGCTTCACCCGCCCCCTCTTGTCCATCACTAACTCCGGGGCATACTTTTGAAAGGCGAGTGAACTTAAGTGAATATTCTAACACCGTCATCTCAAACTCCTGCTTCTTCAATTTCCTCATCTCCCAAGGGAAGAACTGTCGAGGAAGGTCATGTGAAATTTATCCTAGCTGATAGCCTCGCTCCCGCCGGGCCACACCTCCATTGATTGAACCAAAATGTAAGCAACTCCTCTTAGCCGATATGAGGCCAAGTCCACACACTCCTCATTTGTCAACCCCATCACCCAGGACTCTTCAAGATACCTCAATGAACCAGGGATCCTCGGTCCGCCTGCCCCAGTGAATCCCTGGAGGCTCCATCCTAGGAAAGTACCTAATCCGGATGCACGCATTGGGCTCTGCGCTAGCGACTGTCTCGCTAGTTGACTCCGAGCGGTCAAGGCCTCGCGTCAACATTTGAACCGCCACCCCAAACTCCTGAGTGGTCAGTCGCTTTCGGGGCTCTTGAACAGGTGGGGCTTGCTGACGCCTGTCGTCATTGCCCTCCCACCTTCAACATTCCCTGCTCTCCCCGCCAATTATCCTTTTAGGAGCCATAATTTACCGCAATGGCAAATAGCATGAATTAGAAGTGATGGAGAGTCATCGAACGACATGTATAATCAAACAAGGGAAATATTTCAAATGTTTAGTAGCCTCTTCTGTCATGGCGTAGCGCTTCACACCCTATGAAAAGACTCTACCTAATGCGGTGGGCTTCAGACTTCCTAGGACACATCTAAACCTATTGCTCGATACCAAGTTTTTCATGACTCCGTGAGTACACTCCGATCGTAGACACGGACAAGAGCCCAAAGACTCCAAGTCAACCCATGGCATGAACATATAACTAATTCATTCATATAAGGCAGAAAACTTAACTTAATAATCCTGAATTAACTGAATCATAACATGAGAGGTTGGGGAACAACCAAAACACAATATGAACAGTAATGACACAACACTACACATAAGTATGAAAGCCTCTACATAAGATAGACGGCTGGAAGGGACAGGACCCCACAACCCAAACATTCTGAAAGAAAAAAAAACATAAGGTAAGTAAAAGGTCCGAACATGAAGCCTCGAATCATGAGGACTCACGATCAAGACCGAGCTAACCGAGCGCAAGCCGTGGACGATGCCGAACCCGCAAACCGGATCCCGAAAATTTGTGGGTCAGTACATGGAAGGTAGTAAGTATGTAAGGTATGCAAAACAATACTTTAAAACATAAAAGTTATAGGAGTGGGGGCATCATTATCATGAGACCAAATCGTACGTATATCGTAAGGCCCAAGATTTTCAAAGTATTCATAAACCTCGTCATAGTCATAACACTTGAGAGAGGATTTCATAAACATAACTTGAGCTAAAGAACATAATCATGCATGCATTAAGAGTCATGAGGAATAATGGGAGATTTCTACAACTGACATACTCCACATGAGCACACATCTCATCAGAACTCGCAGTCGGGAGGTTGTCCATATCTTGCCAAGGATATGAACCATGAAAGGTGATATCACTCATGAAGGGCCCTGTAGGGCATAGGGACAGTCACTGAGGAGGTCCCAAACTACAACTCTGCGTTGTCACATAGTTTTGAGATTCGAGGCGTAACCTGTGCCCCGAACCTACTGCATTAAGTACTACTCCCAAAACATGCAACATGCCTATAGAAATTCATACATGACATGCGCGGCTTGTCAAATCGTAACAAATCATACATGCCTAAAAATTTATAATTTTATCTATGGAATAAAAATGTGAGCTCCAAAAATCATAGTCCATAAGACCTGCCACATGTGGGATTTTCCCATAATTTTAATCATACTTGAAATGCTTAAATTTATACGGGACATGATCATCATAACATGAGAAATAGAGAAATTTGAAGAATGCTTATATTCAAAATTTATATCGTGTTTGCAGAATCATCAAGCGAACATGAATATTACAAAAATCCTTCATGAAGTTGGGCATCCATACTTTTGGAGTCTTAAATCATGAAATATAAAATATACAAGTAAAATTAGCCTAAATACTGAAACCAATTTAAACATACTACCACAAGCTCATAAACTTTTGATGGGACCATGCAACTAAAGGCACTCCATAAGAATTTAGCAAATTTAACATAGGAAATGGGAAGAATCTACATGTAGGACTCAACTACCTATTCAAACCCCACATACCTGGAAATTTCGAGACTTCCACTTTTTGAAAACCCTAGGTAGAATCTGGAAGAACTTGAAGGTGAATACTTGAATTCCTTCCTCCTTCCTCTCTAATTTTACAAGTATCAAATGAGGATTATCATGGTTGATTTCCCTTTAAAAGACCCTGTCCCAACCTCAAAACAATGTAGTTTAGGTCTTAGGAGTGTAGGAATTGCGAGGAGGCCCTTACACTCGCGTGAAATAACTGTCAGGTGACCTTAACGGATGACTCGGGATGGGCAATGAATCGTCGAGTCCTTTTGTCAAGTCCACCGGAATTTCCTTGGCTCTTAACGGAGGACATGACGACTCGTCCCCGGTGACAATAATGACTCATTTCAAGCTTTCATTGAGTACACTGGATCACCCTCGAAATTCTTTTCAGGACCTCCCACGACTAACATGACGACTCGGTGGTGGCTAACCATGAGATCGCTATCACCCGTGGGGACCTCGAGTCCCTTCACCAACACAGGCCTTCACATGAGTCACTTAACGACTCGTGGGGCTCCCTGACGAGTCTTCCTACACTGCTGCAACATTTTTTCATATTTTTCCTCATTTGACTCCCGTCTAACTTCTTGCCCCGGGGTATAACATTCCCACTCAAATTTTCAATCAATACTGGAAGTACAAATGAACCATTTATCCATACAAATGAATCTTAGAATGAAAGGCACCTTTCCAAGTGACAGTTTGTTGAATAGAAAGAAAGATAGCCACTACATGGCAATAGTCACAAGGAGTGGGAAGATAGTTACAAACGTGGATGATAAACCCAAGGTGGATGTTGGTTCAAAGACAAATGATGAAGAGTTGAAAGATGGGCCCCAAGTGCACCTATTATTGCTGATGACTAGTTGGTAGAGGAGGAAGAGGTTGATACTCTTCCTCAAAGTATGAATAAGACAAAGAGGGCGAGAGACCCCAAGTGCTAAAGGCCAAGAACCCAAAGGTCCACCTTACCTCGGCTGATCAAAACAAAGAGCATAACCAATTCAAAATATTCATCACATGTTTGGCAAGTTATCCGTAAACATTCCGCTAGTTGATTCTTTGCTCAAAATACCTGGATATACCAATTTTATGAAGGAGCTTTTGAAGAAGAAAAGTGTTGTTGATGTGGGACACAGAGGTGTCACATCACCAGAGGAGGTTATGGATAAACAAACTTTCTCCAAAGAGAGATGATTCCGAAGCATTCACCATTCCTTGCACCACTGGGGTGCACTTATTCAATAAGGCCCTATGTGACCTGGGGCGAGCATCAATCCTTCTTGATGCCCTCGTGATCTTTAAAAAGTTAGGATTAGGAAACCCCAAGTCTACCACTATAAGGTTGCTCATGGAAGATCGATCTATTAAGGGCCCCATCGAGATATTTATTGATGGGTCGGGTTAATGTGAAAGGGTTCATCCTTCCAGCTGACTTCGTTGTGTTGGATTGTGATGTGGATCTTGAAGTTCCTATTATTTCAGGGGGCCCATTCATGGCCACAGGGCATGCTCTAGTGGATATTGAGCTAGGTGAGCTCAAATTCCAAGAGGTGGTGATGAGGTCATATTCAATGTGTGCTAGCCAATGAAACCACTAGAGGAGGGTAAGCTGGTGGATATGATTTGTGATAGAGATGAGTCGGTGGATTTCCTTTATAAGGAGGTTGAACTATGAATGATTGTTAAATTGTGAGATGAAATTGTCATGTCGAAATGTTAAATCAAGCATTTCTTGGGAGGCAACCAAGTGTTCTAAATTCCTATTTACTTCACTTTTTTTGCTTTTTTTGTTGTTTTTGTTGATGTAGGATGTTGATCGTGAAATAGTTAAAGGAAGTAGAGTGTGGGTGTATGTGTTGGAATTGTGAAATACAAGTCCCAACTTGTAAAGCTCAAGTCACGGGCAAACAGGGTCTAGAAGGCTTGGGAAAAGATGAGCACTCCGTGTCAGACCGCAAACCGCAAATAGGGACTTGTGGTACACACAGCGCAGATCGTAGGTAGAATATTTGGCACAAAATCATCAAAAATGGAAATCTACGTTGCACATGCAAAACACGTATGATGACTTCAGGTATGCATATGCAATCGCAGTCCCAAGCAATGCACTCCGGAAAGTGTGAGGCACACCTCGCATTAGACTTGCAGCTTCCTAGATCCCTATCAGAGCGCAAGTCCAACGCAATCGTGCAAGGAAGAATTTTAAAAAGTTGACCAACCCGTTTGGACCCGATCTGACTCATTCTCGACCCATGACCTTTCATCTTCTTTCCACTTCCAAAAGACCCCATTTTCTGCACCACTACACCATTTTTCTCCACCACTTCACTTCCAACGACCGCCATTTACTCCACACCCAACCTTTTCACCTTCCTCCTCCTATAAAAATCACCTTCTCTTCCATTTTCTAATATCACACAAAAATCTCATACAAAAGAAGAAAAGCTTTGGGTCCGCCATTTCTTGTGAAGAGTTTAGAATTTCAACATCTCCTTTTTACTCACTCTATTTGGCATGTTTCTTGGTTTTCATAAATATTTCCTTATGATTGATGATATGTGTAGAAAAAAAAGTATGATAGTTCTCATTTTTCCATTACCCATCTTTCCCTATTTCCATTGTGTGTTCTCTATGCCTATTGTGAAATTGATTTTGTGGGTAATTATGGGTGATTTCAAATGTCAAAATGGATAGAAATTCTTATTTCATGAGATTCTATATGTTGGATGCACTACAACTCCATGAAATTATAGTCGAGGGTGAAGTCTCGAGTAACTAATTTTCTTGAGATGATCGATTTTTCCCGATAATGGAACGGGTGACGTCTTTCTTAAGGGAAAATCATAATTTCTTCTTATTTTCTTGATAATGTAGATGAAAATTTTGTCATGCTTGTGAGTAGTGTAGGTTGTTGAAAATGATTTGATGAATGTTGGTAGGAATGGTAACTTGATGTTTCCCAATTATAGATGGGATAACGTCCTTCGTAAGAGGTCGTTGATTGGCCTAATGGTCAAAATGGATGTGATATTGTTAGTATATCTTGTGGGGAAGTATGAGTACCCGTTAGATTTTGAAATTATTCATACTTGATTAAAATGTGAATTGGAAACATTTAAGTTGAATTTGAGGCACTATCGAGCAACCGCATGCCGCATACCGCCCAATTCAATGTAGGATCAACACGTGTATGGGTAATGGGCTTCAAGCTCACCGCATCACACCCGTGTTCCACTTTCATGCCACAGTCTCCATTTGCAAAACGCGCCGGTGCCAGATCCTAGTGATTCTATTTTGCATTTGCGCCTCATCTGCGCGTGGTTTGAGGTTTGCACCAAGTGAAACGCAGGTGAAGCGCAAGTGTGAGACAATGAGCCAATTTCTTTTCCTTTTTCATTCCTTAGTCTAGTGTGGCTACTTTATTTTATGTTCTTTAAGAAAATAAAAAGGAGTGTGGCCGTATTGTAGCACTACAATGTCTTGGCAGAAAATATCTTCATTCGGTCGTCAGGATAAAGAAAAGCTTTCATGGGGGTGAGCACACTCCTAGGAGTCTGATAGAGGAGGGAAAAGGATCGCCCACTCCGATTTGGGCTTGAGGGTATGGAGGCCTATTATCTCTCATTCAAGGAGAGCGAGCAATTACAAAGAGGCCCATTTCAATGTCGACTCTTTCAAGACTAACTTTCCTAATATTGACAAGCAATTCCAAAGATGGGATTGGGAGATTTTCACTGAAGCCTTGGAACCCTACTTTCCTGTGAGTCGAAGCGAGAGTTTTATGCCTCTTATGGGGCTCAGAACACATTCTTAAGCACAAAGGTCGAGTGAACATGATGCCTTGTTTATCATCTATGAGGTAGTGTGGGGCCAAGAAGTTGATATCACCCCAAAGAAATATATTCCATTTATTAGGGTTACCCAATACATCCCGCACGGGGTTTACAAGGAGATTGGCAATAAAAGGATCAATGTGCATGGGTATGGGATTATTGCTGAGAATCAGCCTCATAGGATGTCTAAGAAGGGATATCTTCATCGCCAAGATTTAAAATTTGAAGGCAAAATGTGGCTTGACCTAGTGTGCACCCATCTTATTCCATCTAAGAACACCACACTTGTCCCCATTGAAGTGGGCCATAGTCATAGCATGCATCATGGATCGCAAACATATTAATGTGGGAGAGATCATAGATAAATAATTCAAGAGGAAGGTGTGGCAACAGGCTAATTTATGCCATTCCAGTCCTTATTAGCTTATTACTTCTCCAAGTCGGCTGCCCTTTGTCCCCGACTCCTCGTCGGAAAATGCGCGAGTAGAGGAGTTTTAGATTTAGCCACAAAATGGAACAAGGAAGTTCCAACTTTTAAAACTCGAAGCTAACTTCAGGACCGAGTGATCCTTCGCTCACCGAGATGTCCAGAGATACCTCTATTTCTCCTTTAGCCGATAGACCTGTCTCTCCACCAGCGAGTGGCCTTCTTAAGATGGCGCAAAATGGCTCATGCTCATAATCCTCAATCATTGAAGCTACAAAGCCATCCCTCCCATGATTTAGCAGGCCATCAAATCGGCTATAAAGTTAGTAGTTGACAAGCTAGCCTGTGTGCTCGGGTAGATATACTTGAGGACGAAGTTGTTTCTATGAGAGAATAAATGGACAGATGAAAGGAAATAATGACGTCCATGGATATAGACTTGAAAACTCGCAAGCGGGACGCAACCTCACCCGTGGCAGATAGGAGTCCTCCAAGTGATTTGTGTGTCTGGTATAGCTTGCTCAGCTGCCTAGCAGCTGGGATGTTCTGTTGATGGAAACACCTCACCATGAGGTGCTCTACCAGGAGTGCTATCACCACAGTGACCCATGGCTTGGTAATTTCACTACCATGCTCACGGCTAGGACCTTCCTGACAAATGAGATATTACTTGCACGTTGCTTTCTACCCACCAGATCCTTGATGTCTTCTGTTGCTGACAGCTTTTGGTAGATTGAAACACACCCGGTGCACACACAGTGCACACGTCATATAGTAAAGTGTTCTGTGTTGATTTTCGAACCAAAGTGGACTAGAACTATTAGTGAATTTTCGGCTTAAGGTCACCTCAAATTTAATAAGGTTTAGTATTCAAGATTTCCGCAGGTTTTTTGCTATTGGGCTCAAGAAGATCAATTAAGTTGAAAACAATAAGGAGAAGAACTGTGAGTTACAAAAATAATCATGTATAGTTGGTCATTTTCATTATCAAGAAGTTATCTTATTGTTGACTTCACAGATTAATGTTAAGTTGATGTCTTTCAACTTATAAATATCTAGTTGAATGAAGCTCAACTATATCATTGAGGGGCATGTCACACCCAATTCATACATTTATCATGAGTGGTTTATACAGTTAATGTCTTATATGACTTTTTACCAAATCATTAAACTATAACTAATTTACAATCATATTTATATGTTGATGACAACGTACTCAAGTGTCAGCCATTTCTCAAGTATAAACCAAGTAAAGAAAATTAGATATGGATAGACCTGAATGCTATCCGTTCTGGAAGACGCTGGAATCACTTTGCATCTCATTCTATCCATGATTTGCTTTCAAGTTGCTCAAGATTAATAAATTATTAGCATCAAAATGATAATACAGAATGCAGAACATCAACAATCAAAATCTAAGAACCAACATAATGTTAACACAGGTCATGTCATGTGGCTTTAATCCAGAAGAAGGTCTAGTCACCATGCTATTACAAAGTTGACAAAAGTGTTGAATCAGTGCATCAAGAATGGAAAGAAAAGAAGGAAAGAACTGCTTATGGAGTCCATGTCTTGTTCTGCTTCCACTAATACAAATCATTCGTGATAATCTCACAATATCAAATCGCGGTTAATGGCAAGGTTGGTAATATGCTCGGTGAACTCGCCCGTCATGATGAACCGCGAGTTTGCTCTGTTTCACACGGTGAACGCGTGTTTTTAAGTTCCAGAAGATGCTGCCAATAATACTGCACCGCTTGATATGATGCTTTCTGTAACGCTTAGAAGCACGCTTCTTAAAGCGCCTTCGTGATATGCTACCAATGCGGATGTTCACTATTTTGTAATCCCATAACAGCCCAAACTTGCTTCCTTGCTCTATGACACGTCGTGAATTCCCAACTTCATCTTCGTGGCATGTTGATGACTCCAAATGACACTTTTAGCTTGCATTCCAACCTACAGAAAAGGCTAGTCACATATGTTAGTTCATGAACACCATTTCAATCAAAACACACGAATTATAATCAAATTGGTTCATAATGTAAGCTACAATGTGAGCATAAAATGACACTTGAACATGTAAATACACCCAAACTCATATTTCTCATGATGGTCCCATTATACTCTTTCACTCATACAGGGAGTTCTTCTACCCTCTCTTATTATTATTATGCCTTGAGGACAATGCATTATTTTTGGAGGGGGAAGGGGTGGATGCCTCACGAGCTTGCTATATAAATAAAATTTAAATGATGAATGGATGAATAAAAATGCCCTTGTCGTGCCTATTTTGATTTAATTTAAATTGTTGACTTCAGGATAAATTCTTGTTTGATAAATGTCAGCTGTCAGCTGCTAGGTTGGTCTTACACTTCAATTGTCTTACGACCCGCGCATAACACTCGCCTTTGTAGATAGTAGATAGTAAATAAACTTCGAGAGTTTTCTTCATACCACGGTTCTTTTCCAAGAAGCAATTTTTTATTTATTTTTGGTGTCGAACTAGGTGACATTTACCTATGATAAATAGAGAGGTGACTTTCTTAAAGAAAAATGTCAAGTTTTAGTTTATCCTTTTGAGTCCTTGTTGCACTTATTTGAGCGTATTCACCAAAAAAAATTATGTAGCATGGCAAGCACTTTTGAGATGAAAGGAGCACATGAATTTGAAAATAAAAATGATTATTCTTTTGTAATGATTTACGTATTCTTTTTTTGGCTTTTTCATTTACAAAATGAGCGTGCAAAACTCGAATTATCTTGTCAAAAGTCATGCCTTTGAATTGATCATGAGAATGGTTGAACTCTTCGAGTTTGATGCCTTGTGTGGTAAGATTTTTGCTAAATTCTTGTGTATGCATATTGTCTAAAATCATTCAAATATGATTTAAGATAAAATCCTAGGTGTAACTGCACTTGGGAAATGACCTTAGGCTCTTTTTCGATAGTCACTTCATCGTAATATGACCTCTATGAAACATCACCCTTGTTAATTAATTTTTTAGCTTTAAGCCTTTTTTGGAAATCACATGTACCCACTCCGTCCGACCATTATAGCATAGTGAGACTCATAGACATGAAAATTTTAAATTTTCACGTATCACGGTTATGTTCTTGGATGAAGTGATTATTTGATCCATAGATTTAAAATGGACTAAATTAAAATTAGGTGGTCCTATGTAGGGATGCCAGAGTAGATAAACCTTTACTATGATGGACCGCCGCAGCGGGAAAGTCCTCACTGCAAGAGACGCACCAAAACCCCGTAATTCCGTCCAAAGCCTTGGATTTAAATCCTATTTTCATAAGGGTTGGTGGTTTAAAATGCCCAAAGACAAAATTTGGGTTTTCCAACTAAAAAAAAGAGTAAGGTGGCTAGAGAGGCAAGGATTCCACCATCCTCACCGACAACTCTCTCAGAAGAACCCTAGGACTCGAGGCAAGAATGCAGCCTCGGGAGCCTTTACGCAGCGTGGCGCCTGGTAGGTTATGGCTTACTTTTGAGTTAAACTTTGATTAGTGCGTATAGCGTGTGTATTATTGATATGTTATTAGAAGGTAAAATGGAAAGATTATAATAATTATGACAACCAATTTAGAATATAGTCAAGAATAGTAAGGGTGAGAAGAAACACAATAATATGATAAGAAAGAGGGAACTCATGATATTAAGTGATCACTAAGTACGAATAGATTTTTATATTAGATTGTGAAATTTTTCGCTCCAGTTTAAGGTCTTATGGTCACTTCCCACGATATGCCCTATCAGTGGCTAGATTATAATCATAGCGATGTATTTATATATTTTAATGGGTGGTACATATCTGATTTATTGTGGTATGAGAATAGAGGGCTATTAATGCGTAAGGATGAGTGGTGAATCATCGATTTAATAATTACAATAGAAACAGGAAATCACTATGATGAGTTGTATTTGGAGATAAGGGGATACGTGATAAGAGGAAAAGTTTTATAACTAATATTGTCCTAACTAGCGAGATTTGGTGAGGAAGAACTAATAAATAATGAAAACTGTATATGATGTAGGACTGTAACATCTATGGTGTATAGAGACGTGAACTAAGTTTTCACACTTTTACTTATCGGTAAATCAATATGTAGGAAAAAGGATTATGACTTAGCGTCTTGAGTGTCGATAAATCAATCTATATCATTGAATGGTCTTCGGACAATGATTGCTTCCGTAAATTACAATGATGAATTATTGTTGATGAATGTATTCGGTTAAGTAGATTAAATTATGATTTAATATTCTGAAACTGCGAGTGGAGTCTATGGCAACAGATTGAGGGCATGATGACACGTGGTTAATGTAAGAGTATTACATTCTTACCCTTGGTAGATGAGAGTCTTGTGTCCGCAGAGGTTCGATGAGTGGATTAGTGCGATTGAGCATGTATATGAGCATACTTGGATATGAGTGGCTCATACTCCGAGGTGACAGAAGCAGCAACACAGATGAGTACAATGAGTGGTAAGGATATGATGTTCATATGGCTAGGTGTGCAGTAAGAGATAAGACATGTATGATATGGTATTCATATACTGGGTGTACATTATATGGATTTCTGGGTATGTTGCCCTTACTCTCATGTTTTATCTTGTTTTATACTCATGATTTTCGATCATCGCCATTTAGCATGTTTTACTTTCTCTACGTACTCAGAACATTCAAAGTATTGACCACATACTTCTATGCTATATCATTCTGTGATATCGGTTTGATGACTGCATTTCACCCCGCCATGCCCCCACCTTGGGAGGCATGACTGCACCTAATGAAACACACCGGATCCGGGATGACCTCGGCCAGGCACAGCACTCCTACCGCCGCCAAACACTCTAACTCAAAAATAGATCACATATCTCAGTTGTAAATACAACCTCGGGCCGATAAGGCCATGCATCACCCGTAAAGGAAAACACCTAACCCAAACAACACATCAATAAAGGGATCCTATGTTAGCCGGCAAGGCCACCATGTTGTCTAGTTATAACAAAAAGAAAGCCCGCAAATACAATCATACTATAGTCAACAAGGTTGCTAATTATCTAGCTAAACTAGGCCCCATACGGCCAACATGAGAAATAAAACATACATAGGCCCTACACGCCAACTACAACCAACTAATTGAGGATTGTAGTCCGCAAGCCTCTAGGAGTGAGAATATTGGTCTGACAAAGGGCCCTAGCCTACCAAAATACTGTAAAGATAAAATACAGATAAACTTTTACAACCCGCAACCCCGAATGAAAGGAGCCGGCCGAACCGCCGACTCGAATAGCCGCTTGTGAAATCTCACACCGTTCGTATAAACTCCGCAAGCAAGTATGCAACACCCAATAGTTGGGAGTCAATACAATATGTACCGGTCATTTAAGGCAAACGATTATAAAGCCGAATAGAAGCCGATAAAGGCTGAAAGTAAGTAGCAAGAAGGGGCAAGATTACCTGTAAACTTTCTTATTCAGAACTTGCATTCAAGAAATCATTACACGTATATGAATCAAACTATACGAATTACATTCATAGGATACAAACTCTAACAAGCAAGTACACAAATAAAAACCTAACTTGGCCCCCATAATCCCAAGGTACAAACAATATAGCAATAATCTACCGAGGCTCCCATAAGCCCTAACAAGTACAATTCAATTTATATACCCTACCCAGGTTCTTATGATTCTACTAGTACTATAACCAACCTACCTCGGTTTCTAGATCCGCATCTAAGCCCGTTGACTCAGAATCGTGTCTAGGCCTAATGGGGCCCCTGTGAATCAGCATCACGGGCACAGACTGTCTGAGGGCTGTGATGCCGATATGGCATAAAAGAGGTCCATACGTGGATAGACGAATATGCCTAGGCCTAAATACGGTCCCATCGAACATTATATAGCTCCTCGGAGAGATCAATAGCTCCGTAGGATGAGATTATCATAGCTCCTTTGAGAGATCAATAGCCCAAGAGGTAATGACACAAAGCTTAGCAACCTTTGGAAGTTGGTTAACGGAAGGCTATCCTAGGTGGGGTCAAACCCAACCGATATACCGCATAATAGTCTCAATCTAGCCACTCAAAAGGTGTATCCGACTTTAAGGCCTAACGTGACTGCTACTTCTGACCCTAGAATTGTCTCGTATAGCCGCCAACAGCACACCCCGTGTTCCTACACCTCGATCAGAGGATCCTGGCAGGTTCATAATATCTAATGGTCTAGACCGGTAGGGCAAGATCTAGAGGGCCTAAGAAATACCCTCGGATGTCATGTTAGGACAATGATAGCTCGTAAGTGATCGCAGAAGGGTCATAGGCAACCAACTATTTAATCCCCTCGCTTAGGATGACTCAGAGGGCTACTACTAATCGTATGCTCCCGGTAGTCGCCCTTAACTCCTTCCACAAACAAATTACTATAATTCTTATCCTGAAGGTAATACTATACTAACATAGTCCTAGCCCCTTAGATCTTAACTTGTTCTGTTCATATTTCATATGTCTTCTCTGGCGATTCCTAATCTCGTAGGTAATTTTATCTGGCCTTATCCATTCACTAACTTGACACGAAAGTACCTTATAAAGCGTGCCGCATTGGCCCCGCATTCAACTACCGAAGGTTCCATCCCAAGGGTACCCACTAGTCTATCCGACTTGTGCAACTAGGCCGACTGGGTGCGAGCCGTATGACAAGCACTAAGTCGATCGAAACTACCATTGGCATTAACTAACTAGATGGCCTGGCCATCACTCGGGGCCTCAATTAGGCAATTCATGTCGCGTCGACTCTAAAGTATGGACCATCCTATCCAAATTTCTGGCCCTGGAGGTTTTAAGGTACGCCAACAGCCTCTGGGCGAGCGTTACTATCTATAAAGGTGTCAATCGAAGAGATATAATGCCCCACTGTACCCTAACCTGGGTCTACCACTCAAACCAGTCCCAACAACCAAACCTAGACTTCTAAGGCCTTACATGACAACAAAAATTCCAACACATTTCTAAATAGTAAATAATTAAATGGGGAAATCTCTATGATGCTCCTAGTGTTAGTCATCGAACATACTCCTCTTCCCAACGAGGGATACTACAAGATATTCTCAAGACGCTTAGCAAAACTTAACCACAATTTAGGTAATTATAATCTATCAAAGAGCTAATCATAAATATTACATATAATCATAACTGCTGGCAGTAGCTAGTTACTACGTATAAAGTCATTGTCTCTGTTTAGAACATAGGTCGTATCATTATACGATGAAAATAACTTTGTCAAGGAGTAAGCCTCATACCTCAAATGCTGAATTTTGTTCACCCCAACAGCTTCAAAACCCGGAGCCAGCAATTCCACTCACTTACAAATTTCTTTATACTTAGAGAATAAAGTTATTTCAATAGTAAGAGTCGGCACACAACGATATCTTTCGATATTAATATTAACTATAATTAAACTCTATTTAACTCAGCTAAAAACTTGCTACTTTCGAGAGCTGAAGGAAGAAATGCTTACCTATTGCCCGTGGGCCGCTTAGGACTCAATTTGGAGTAGTTCGACAACCTTTACTCGGCAGGGTTCCTTTATGACGAGCTTAATTTTCAAGAGATATTTTTCATAGGGTTAGAACTTGTTACCCCAAGTTAATTTGCATTTGGATGACGTTTGATGGCGTAATTTGATGAAAGTTGCGTCTTCTTTCTTTTCTTGTCGAGGAGTAACAAAAAATGGTTTGAATTGAACAAAGGGGGTTTATATATAAGGGTAAGGCAGTGGCAGGGGGCGCCTCGTGCTGGCCAACGTGCCGTGGGAGGGTGCCACGCGACCATGCCTCCTGTGGTGTTGGCATGCCGGCACGTCGCGCCATCTAGGCAATCGCATACTGGCTCATTGCTCGCCCTCGCGGCCTAGCCCCTCCCGACCCCGCTCTGATGCTCTTCCCATATGCGTCAAGCTCTCATTACTCCTCACAAATCCACGTGTACGTACACTAACTGCTAATATCTACGGGGTGATGGCCCGACGTTAGTACCGCCCCACTTTTTCAATCTAGTCTCACTTTAGTGAGTCCACATCAACCGAGGATCTACACCTTTTTCTTATGTTTTTTATGTCCATCACATTTTGTGACTTAGCAAGCTAGTTTGAGGTGTTATCCCATCAACTCATCTTATGATTAGAGGCTTTTTAGATAGTATTAGATGATTCAAAGATTGTAAATTATTATCTCCAGTTATGCTATGTGATATGTTATAGACTTCCGCTTATGTTATGTCAATGCCTTGCTTTCCGCCTTTAGATATGCCCTCTTTCATGTCATGTATGTGTCATGGGTTATCCTGGAGCCCTTCGTGGTTCTAGGTCCTATGTCTCAGTCTGAGGCCCACGCTAGGTCGCGGACATCCTCCAACCACCGCTGTTTTCACCCATTAACGAATAGAACATCCCAACCTTATCGACTCTTAGCTTATGTTCACGATGTGCTGAATGATTAACATATCTCTATGAAGTTCCTTAGGTGCCGATTGGCATCCTTGGAAGCTTGTCCCCCAAACAAACCTTTCATTTGCAAAAAGTGAAGTATGGTACTCGTGATATGAAAGACTACATTCCCTACCATAGGTGATAAGCGTGAATGGCACCGCCCACATCATTGATTATGGGATCATCTCCCCCTCCATTGCACCATCCACGCTACCCGCTAAGCATTGCCAGTATAGCTCATCTTTCGTAAACCTAAAAAACTAGTAAACTAAAAACAAAAGTGAAAACAACACAAGATGCAATAACAAAATTGAATTATTTAACAACTAATGGCAATCATATTCAACTCTCCATCAACGACTCCATTTTATTGATTCACGCCCAATACAACTCTCCCTTTTTACCGGAGGTGGCAAAGGGTCATTGTCAACAAATAAATTCTCAATGAGTGTCGAGGTTGAATCCACAGAGAGTTAAAATAGATCAACTAGAGACGTAGAATATACCAATTTGGCATGCATCATTGTTTATATTGTAAAAAGAGAAAAAATTGGGGGAAAAGAGTAAGCTATAGAATTCTAATTTCAAAGTAAAAACCAGGCAAGTTGATTATTGCAAGCAATAAGAATGAACTAGTGATGTGCTTTTGATAAGGGCGTCGATTGGATTAATATTAATTAATTAGTCTCAAATATCAATTACAACATGAATAGCGATGGCAAAGGCTACACTCGATGTTTCTCAATCACTTGGATGAATTTACCTTTGTTACACCCCCAAAATTCCCAACACATGATGGCCTATTCGCGTGTTGGTTAAGAGTATTTGAAAGCCATACATGCTAGAAAAAGGCCCGGGAAAAGATCGGACGAGTCTTGCTCTAACCATCGCGAAGGAGCCGGGCGTGAGCCCCTCCGCGATGGCGCGTGTCACGGAGGGCGGGGCCTCCGTGCTGGCCTCGTGACACGTCGTGGGCCTGTCCAAGCCCAAGCATATAAAGCCCACTTCGGTTTTAATTCATTAATCATCAAATAATTTCCAGAAATCATGAAGGAGACAAAGGGCATGTAAAGTAATTATAATTTTCGATCCGTTTACACCGTCAAAGGTAGTCCAAATCCAAATTAACCTCGTATACCGAGGTATTTAGCAAGAAAGGAGCATCTTCTACGGAATTAGTTTCGCGAAATTCGGACGACAAACCGTCGAGCTACCGGACTAAGGTAAGTAGAATTGCTCCAAATTAATGTCAATGTGCTCCTAGCCTTAAAGTGAGTGTTTCTCCCTTCTGGATTTCTGAGAATAGCAAGTTTTCGACCTGCCTTCGATAAGCCTAAGCTTAGGTATAAAATATATTGAAAGTGACGTTTTTCGTAATACAGTGTATTTAGTACTAAATGACATATATGTAAATGCTGGGGAGAAATAGCCGAGTAATCGACTGAGCTTCGGGTCCGATAGCTCCGACAATCCCGAGGTTAAGGTATGTAAAGCGCTTCTTCATAGTTAGTAGCTTTAGCCTTGCATATCATAGTAAGCTCCGTAATAGAACCTGTGAGTTGAATATTGAGTATTGTACCAAACTTTTCAGTAAGTCCGGTTTGCGTTGTTATATCGTACTCAAATTCGAAAGTTAGTAAAGCATGCGCCAAATGGCGAGTTAGCATTCCTGCACTCCGTGATAGCACAGCATGCGTTTAGCAAGCATGTTTTTAGAATAATATGATAGAGATAGTCTCAATAAAAGTTAGTAGCAAAATCGATAGACAGATAGTATCCTAAGGCGCATTAGCTATTCGTGACAGATGATATCTTTGGCTACAACATTAGCCAAAATGTACGTATAGTATCTTGGCTATAGATTAGCCTTGTAGTTAGATAAATATCACAACATTCAAGATAAAGTAGTAAAGAATCAATATAATACGTAAAGAGACTATAATAAGAAACTGGGAATACGTATAGTATTTTTCAGCTTAAACATGCTTGCTATTTATGTGCCTATTGTTTGTTGAGAATCAAGCTGTGTCATGAGGGCACCCGCTGAGCCCGCCGCCCGGGCTGGTAACGTGTCGCCACTCGAGCGAGTGGGATGGCTACTCATAGGGGTGGCATGTCGCCCCGGCTTGGACGAAGATGGGATGAAGATTTCCCATATCGTGCCGATCAAGACACATTATACAGAAGCCCCTGTGCGCTACGCCCCGTGAGCATTCGCATACGTCACCATGATACAGTATAGGAGTCCTCCCACTGCATACGCTTATTTATATCGTGAGGCTATGGCCCGAGCCGAGACCTGTGGGCCGGCAGAGGTGCTCGTAGTTAGCAGATCGGTGGAGTGACTTATTTTTTGACTCGGTTTTGACCCTAAGTAGGTATAGATTGTTTACTTCTGCTGCGCCATCCGGGCCATGGGGTTGGTATGTGCCAAGCTTGCTATATATATGTATTATGTGTTATATATTAGTTAATAGACAAAGCAGCCGCCGCGCTTCCATGTGTACGCTCCCGCCTCTAACAAAAGAGTAGAAAGGTTTGATCCACTTATATCACGCCCTTCTCGCATTCAGCTTATCTCCCGCTATCTCGACTTCTAGTTAAGTGCATTGTGTTCAGTTGCTTTGCATACTAAGTACCAACGGCAATCGACGCCAATTTGGGCCGCTGCATTACTTCTGGGCTCACAAAAGTACTCATGTACCTATGGCGCTTGGATCTCGTGATCAAACATTTATAG
Source organism: Datura stramonium (assembly GCA_018107945.1). Classification (NCBI taxonomy): domain Eukaryota; kingdom Viridiplantae; phylum Streptophyta; class Magnoliopsida; order Solanales; family Solanaceae; genus Datura; species Datura stramonium. The sequence goes on from JACEIK010001383.1 coordinate 66,364, forward strand.
AGTCACGCCCCGTCATCCGAGCTCCATATTCGTGAGGTAGTTTATTTTTGTTGTATAGTATGGTAGGCCGGGGCCCTGTCCTGACCACTTTATCAACACTCATAGAGGCTGCGCATTGTATATATATTTATCTCCATGTGGTCAATGAGCCAACAGAGGCCGTGCCTTTTGTTCAGCTTGTTTAGCATTCTTGATTATGATTGGCCGTGGTGAGGGCATAGTCTCCTGATAGTAGTGGTGACCTTGCCGGTCACGTAGTTATTCCAAGATTCTCTACGTTGAGTTTCGATGACTATACAGCCATGGTGGCCTTGTCGGCCCGCATAGGTTCCTTTGTTTCCTGAGTATGTTTCGGTTAGCCGTTATTACATACACAGTGTCTATAGGCCCACCGGTCGGAGGTCAGATTACACCCATTATATAGCCCATTGTTTCCAGAAATCTGAGATAGAGCTAGCCGTGCATCGTAGATGTGCTTAGGCTCACCAAATAGCAAACCAGTCCTTCTAGGGCACTGTGTGCCACTATACTCTGGGCGGGGGCGTGACAAACTTGGTATCAGAAAGGTGTCGTGTCCTGTGGAGTCTCGTAAGCCGTGCTAAGTAGAGTCTTGTCTATGGATGTTGTGCACCATATACTAAAGGCAGGAGGCTACGAGGCATGATAGGATGGTTACTCTTCTTTTCTCATTCAATGTGCTATAAAGCGGTACAAGATAGGGTTGAGTCCCTAAAACTTACCATTCTTTGATTACGTATACAAAGACAAAGATCAAAGCAACCTACTATTACAAAGTAATATCGTATATAGCAAACAAGAAGAGGGCACCAGCCGCTACAGGTAATTACAGCAAGAGGAGGAGGTATCGAGACCTCCCAAATAAGTGATACCTTTATCGGTACCATTCCCGTATACGTTGATAACTTCAGAGTAGGAAGAAGCATAATGTACATACGAGTTGACTTATTTATTATATATATATAAGATCTGATTAAGATTACGTATTAATACTTATTATTATCGAAGAGTGTGGAAAGAGAGGGAATGCAAGATTCCCATATCCTATTTTCGATAAGGCATGCTTCCGTGTTTCATTTTGTTGCAATAAGAAAAGGCTATTCTACCCTTGATTTTGATTCTAGTGACAAGAAAGAGGCATAAGAATTGAGGTGAGGTTGCCCAAATCAAAGAAGAGATGGTGGATTGATTGATTCTAGTAAGTGTTAGAGAGAGCCGCAAGAGCCCCCCCATGATTACGTGTTGTAGTAGACCTGCATAGTAATAAGCCAGAAGAGAGGCAAGACCGTTAGCTTACTCGGGCAGTAAGAGACCCGCGCGATGAACGCTAGTAATAGCTGGGTTCGAGCCGAAAGGCCAAGTCCGCCATATGCTAAATGCATAAAGAAGACATACCGCAAGATTATAAAGATCACTGGGTGATATCGAAAGGTAAAAAGAGGTCATGTAATTATGTCCCACCAAGTTAGAAGAAGTATAACCGAGGCTTGACCGCAAGACCCATTGAAATTCAAACCCCGTAGTCTACCTTAAGTAAGATAAGCGGGAAGAAGCTGGTGAATACCGTATTTTGTGAAGAAATTAGAATCACCCCCAGTCTGATAGAATATTGTGAGTTAAGGACTAGGCCCTGACTAATAGCTAAGAGGCAAGAAGATTGCTATTCCGTAATGTCAGCGGTATGTCCGTCTACTGAGGAAGTTAAGAAACTACCGATACAGACACTCTAATCTAGAAAGGCTCTAGAGATAAGGCTTGGCAGACAGACGGGCTCTCAATAATATAGTTCCAAGTAAGGCCACAAGGTTCGATATTGACCCCACTTTGTAAAAGAGTGGCGGAATTGCGCATAACGGACCATAACTAAAGTGTATATGTTTGTTACTTCCGTAATGGGATGAAAATCCAATGAAATGATAAGAGAGGGCAAGGAGGTATCATTAGACCGTAGAAGCGGTAGATCATGTACGTATGAAATTTAGCAAAGCATGTCGAGATTACGTATCTGGCTGTAATCTGTATGTATTGTATGTAGTTATCGATATATATATGTACGGATACCGTATATGCTGTGAGTAAATACCAATAGGGGGTTACAATCACACACTCGATTAGTGCCGTGAAGTATATACAAGTCGCATACAGACCCTCGCCAAAAAAGAAAGAGGAAGAGAAGGGGCAGGTGTGGAAGTGTGACTTACGTATGAAGCCATAGAACCGCCTCAGCTCTCGCTTATTGAGTTAACAGACTTATATGTTGTTGCTGTGATCTAGGCTTCAAGCTTACAAGAGTTAGCACCAATTAGGTGATTAGATGATAAGGGAATAGTTGGACGGTCTAACCACTCACTGGCGCCCGTATTAAAGGTACATCCCTAAAGATCAAGTGACATTATCGCATGTGCCGTAAACTGCACTAGAGGACAAATAGGCATACTCAGGTTAGTAAATACTGCACTATTTCCAAAGATATTGCTGTCGCAACTCATTTTCCCAAACTTTTGTAGGTGAGAGTCGGCCTTAGTCAACCTAGTAGTATTATGTGGAACACCCCGCAAGTTAGCAAATTGCCCGAGCCGGCCAAGTCCGTGGGCACCCCAAGAAAGGGTCCACGCAGTTAGTGACAGTACTAGTACCTCAGCTGGTTCTCGTAAGATATTCGAGATATAGAGCCCTAGCAGAAGGCCGCCTTTTACGAAATGGCTCATAAGACTGAGAATTTCCTTAACAAAGAATATAAATCCAAAGGGATACGCACAAGGCGCAAGAAATTGGTAGTACTCGCTAGCACAATGTTTACTAAGACAAAGAGACCTGTAGGACTCTAAAGAAATATCCCAAGATTGATCGCCCGAGATTGGGTCTAATTAGCTCCACTCTACGCTTGTTCAAGTAGAATAACAGCGCTTAGATGCCCACAACTCCAGCTATGCATGAGCTACGTATGCTCGAGTAAGGATATCAGGCATTGTTAGACTATCGCAACATTCGGGTCATTCAACCAGTATTCATGGTCAAGGTTATGTACGCCAAATTAGAGATCATGATCATTAATTAGATCCTCCGACGATAAAGCACAAGGCAGCGTGGACGGTCGCTCGTGTTATCCCAAACATTAAATTGTCTTGGTACGCTGGCCAAAAGGCCGATGCTTCCAGCTATGCCGGTGGATTACCCGTTGGTTCCTCCAACATAATAAGCCAAAGATGACCGCCACCATATGCCAAGTACCCTAAATATGAATATATGGGGAGTTTGGTATACTTGTAGTCGAACAATAGGGAATTATCTAGAGGAATACACCAATTACCAAATTAGTCGTTCGTGTACCGTAAATGAAGGACAAAAGAGCGGTAATCCAGACGCTGTGTCGCCATTGGTTGAAGAGGTAAGAGAACGGCAGTATAAGAATCCTTGACCTGGTCGCAAGGTAAAGCGCTGCATTTTCATAACCAGGATGAAGTGCCGCGATGTAAAGGTCGCTCCGTGTTCCGTATACTTCTGCTTGGCTCCGCCAGCAGATTATGAACGAGGTACATTACGCCCGCTATTCTCTCCACCCCGGCGCGACGAAAATGTACCATGATAAAAAGAGAACTACCGGTGGCCGAGTATGGAAAAGAGAAATTGCCGAGTTTGTAGCCTACAAAGGTCTCAATCGCCAATGTAGCGTAACACCAAAACCAAAGTAAGGAACTATATAGTTGTGCCTCTCTAGAAATGGGAAGCAAAGAATATGAATTTTGTGGTAGATTACCCCGTACCATGCATAGACACGATTCTATATGGGTGATAGTTGGATGTGTTAACAAAATCAGCTCATTTCCCGCTGAAACTACTGGCCAAGATTACCGAGTTGTATATCAGAGAAATAGTCAGATTACACGGAGTGCTAGCATCTATTATCTCCGACAAGAGGAGCACAAAGCTTATAGCTAGATTTTGACAATCGTTTCAGAGAGGTCTGGGTACGCAAATTAACTTGAGCACGGCATTCCACCCAGACAGACAAGTGTGGTCAACGACACCGTACGCTGAAGACATGCTACGAGTGTGTGCTAGATTTTTGAGGTAGTCAATATATTTGCCGTTAATTGAGTTTTCTTATAATAATAGCTATCACTCACTATCCAAATGGCGCCTCTTCGAGGAATTATACGAGCAAAATGTAGATCGTCATCATTTGTTTGGAAGAGGAGAATCGCCGACACAGACATTATTCAGCAGTCAGAGGAGAAGGTAAAGCGATCGTAGAACGCCTACCGACACCGCATAGAGCCGCCTGCAAATCGGGACATGCTGATGTGCGCGCAGAGACCCGGGAATTCGATGTGAATGACTCGGGTATTTCAAAGTATCTCCGATGAAAGGAGGATGCGATTTGGCAAGAAAGGTAAGCCCAGCCCAAGATTTGTTGGGCCTTATCAGTTTCGTCGAAGGATAGGCCGAGGGCATAAGGGATGAACTTGCCTCCAAAATTAGAATCTGTTCATTCGGCTCATGCATCTATGCCGAGGAAATGCATAGGAGACCTGGCCCAGAAAGGGCCCCACTCAGATATCCAGTTTATAGAAGAGCTGGTCAGTGAAGAGTCTCCAAAGAGGCTATCTTAGACAGATGGATTCAGAGCTGAGAACCAAAGATATTGCGTATGTCAAAGTGTCAGGGTGTAACAGAACCGAGAGGAGATTACTTGGAGGCAGAGAAGATATGAAAACCAGATACCCTCATTTATTTCAATCCTAGTCAGCACAGTATGTTAATATTGTTACTTATGCAATGCCTTATAGTTTATATGTAAGTGAAATGATCGATCCTAATCAGTCAGGTGAATACTATAGCACAGCGGAGCACCGCACAGACTTTTCCGCATTTCGTGTTTCTCGGGATAGTCCATATTGACAGGGAAACTCTCTGCCAAGATTTTCCTAGAAATAAGTTGAGTAAGTTGAGAAGTCCTAAAGATAGAAGTATACATTCGTGGACGAATGTTCTTAAGGGGGATGTTACACTCGTAAAAATTCCCGACACATAGATGGCCTATTCGCGTGTTGGTTAAGGATATTTAAACCATACATGCTAGAAAAGTCCTGAAAAGATCGGGATGAGAAAGCCCTCAAGGAACTATCGCGGGCAGGGAGCCAAAGGGTATTCTCTCCGCGATGGTAGCATGTCACGGAGGTGGGGCCTGCGTTGGCTCCTGATACGTCGGGGTCCGGCCCGTGCCCAAGCATATAAGCCTCCACTTGGTTTTAATTCATTAATCATCAAATAATTTCCAAAAATCGCGAGAAGGAGACAGAGGGCAGCCAAAGTAATATAATTTTCATCTGATTACGCCATCAAACGTAGTCCAAATCCAAATTAACCTCAGATACCGAGGTATTTAGCAGCAGGGAGCATTCCTATGGATTTAGTTTCGCGAAATTCGGACGACAAACCGTCGAGCTACCGGACTAAGGTAAGTAGAATTGCTCCAAATTAATGCCAATGTGCTCCTAGCCTTAAAGTGAGTGTTTATCCCTTCTGGACTTTCGAGAAATAGCAAGTTTTCGACCGTCTTTCGATAAGCCTAAGTTTAGGCTATAAATATATCGAAAGTGACATTTTCTTTCAGAAT
>JACEIK010001383.1:73328-97229 GCA_018107945.1 Datura stramonium
TTTTCCCGGGCCTTTTTCTAGCATGTATGGCTTTCAAATACGCTTAACCAACACGCGAATAGGCCATCTATGTGCCGGGAATCTTACGGGGTGTAACACCTGCGCACTCCTAGTGTAGGCCTACTCCCCAAATCAAGAAAACAACGAGCTATATCTCGGCTATAAATACAACCTCCAGCCGACAAAGCCTTATAACCACCTGTAAAGGAAAATAGCTAACCAGAAACAGGCAATAACAGGGAATCCTATGCGAAATGACAAGATCACCATGATATCTAGTTATGACTGTAAAGTAAATCCGGTGCTAAACTAAGTTATGGCTGACAAGGCCTCTAACTAACAGCTAAACAAGGCCCCACACGGCCAACACGTAAACTACAACACATATGGGCCCCACAAGGCCACCAACAGCTAACCACAGGGAAATAGAAACAATCTACAAGCCTCTAGGTGTGATATGATGGTTGGGACAGGGTCCCGGCCTACCCAAACTGTACAATCAAAAGAAGTAAACATTCTATCTACAAGCTCTGGAGGAAAGGAGCTGACTTTATATGACTATCCTAACTAAAGGCTAAGAGGGACCAACTCCTCTTCTATCCGCACCTGTAGGAAAGTAATGAAGCACCCAAAGGACGGGCGTCAGTACAATATGTACCGAATATGTAAGACAATAACTGAAACTGACTGAATAAAACCTAAAATAAAGCTGAAAGTAACTGAGTGGAAGAGATGGTAATATAACCTGAATACTTACCTTCCTGCTGTGTAATCTACCAGTAAATAGTGCAAACAAGAACCTTACCTCCCCCCCATAAGCCAAAAGGTACAACCAGCACAGAATAACACGCCCGAGGCCCCCATAAGCCCTGGTGGGTACACTTCAATCTATATACCCCTAACAAGGTCATACTGCGTCATCTAATAACTATATACGTCCGACCCATCCCCTGGGTCTGCAACTGAGCTCGCTCGGCCCCTGAACTATAGCTATGTCTGAGTCCGGTAGACTCCTGTTGTCTGTACCCCGGACATCGAACTCGACAGGGTGTGCCGATACGGTATAAAAGTAGTCCAACCATGGAATGGACCGTATGAGGACCTCAGACCTCATCTTCGTCCCTCACAGACGGCATACAGCTCCTCAGAGCGACATCATCTAGCCCCTCACGAGTGTTGACACAACTTGTAACCCTGGGGTTGGTTTTGGAGGGCTATACAGGGCATAGACAATCCCAAACTAAACATGGAATACTGGTCTCAGCTAATAACAACAACTAATCATAACAAATATGCTTATGGTATTCTTACTGGGATTCAAACTGAGTTTTTATACTGAAGAAACTAACTTGTCGAAGAGATTCGCCTTAACATACCTGGATTTGTAAATTCATCTTAACTGGCATGTATCAGATTATATTCAACAACTCTTCTCAATTGAAATCATACTACTGGAGAATAAAACTAGTTTCAGTACTAAATTCTGCAAAAATGATAACTTTATATATAAATATTAACTATATTTGAACTTAACGGAACACGGTCGAAAACGCATAATTTATCGAAAGTCCAGAAGGGAGAAATGCTTACTTGAAGCTTGTGATCGTATAGAAATTAGTTCGGAGCAATTCTGAAAATTTTAGCTTGGCGGGGTTACAATTTTCCAGGCGAATTTCGTGAAAATAACTCTGTAGTAACGTTCCTGCAGCCTTAAACCTCGATACACGAAGTTAATTTGAATTTGGGCTGCGTTTCATAGCGTAAACGAACAAAATTTACTTGAAAGTTGCGTTTTGCTCTTCCTCTGCACGATTTGATGGTTGGAAAATAACTTTAAAATGACTTAGAGGGGTATTTATATACTTAGCATGGTGGTAGGTGGGTGCCCCGCGCCGCCCATCGCGCTTTCTTTCCCCCGTGTCGCACCCCTCATCGTGCCAAGAGGGCTGGTGCGTCGCACTGCCCAGGGCGCCAGGCTGCTGGCGCGCCACGCTGGCCGGTGTCCTGCCGGCTAGTGCATCACGCTGGCCCTGTGCGACCTGGCCTCGCTCGACCCAACTTCTGAGGCTTCTTTACACGCGTCGTGCTCTTCTTTATTTATTTCAAATCCATGCATACGCCTACTAATCGTTAACTTTTACAGTGTGTAGCAAGAACATAGTATTGTAAGTTAGAACATAATTAACTTAAAACATAAGGAATAATGGGATATTCTCTAACCGAACCAATCATGAATGAGCACATGATGCCCCAACTATTTCTCTCAAGTGGGTAGAACCGTCCTAAGACTTGTTATAACAAAGAACAATAAAGGTGTGATATCACTAATAAGCCCCGTCGGGATGGGGGACACTCCTTGGGCGAGGCCCCAAACATGTATATACTTATGGTGGCACGTAGTTAAGAGACCTGGGTTCCCGAAACCATCGACCTACTCGGTGCTAAATACTAATCCCAAAACATGCACATCGCTCATAGTCATAATCATGAAATCATACTTTATTTTACATGGGCTAGATAGAAAACATGAAAATCTTAACATACTTGACATATGTGAACTAGCCATGAAAACACTGCTCTTGAGTCGGCCATGAAACATAAGCTTGAAATTCATGATATCACGCATACATGGGTAAAATCATCATTATTTGAAAATCTTGGATTCATGAGAGATTTTTTTAGGAAACATGCATCATAATTATAAATCATGTATTGAATCATAATAGACTTAAATTCATAGAAGAACATGAGAGATTTCATCACTATTGTGTCTAATCCTAAATTCATAAAATCATGCTCGGAGACTTGAAATCATGAAATTTACTTGAGAATGGGCATGAAGGTGGAAGGATTCCCTTATTCATGACCCTACATACCTTATCTTTGGCCTCACAACTAACAACAAAAAGCCACAATCCTTTTATAATGTCAATCTGTATTAATTATATGGATAGGAACTACAATCAATAGCATAACGATGAAATTCAAGTCATAAACGCATTTCATCGAACACCCGGAGGACATAGAAAATTCAAGCCTCTTATGAGTGGGGTGTCCTACCACCCACTTCTTTCTACAACACCTTAACAACAAGCATAAGCATTACAAGTCCAACTAAAACAACCACATCCATCCTCAACACCAAAATAATCCTATAAACCCTAACCCTAGGTCATCACATGAACTCAAGGCTTCCTAGCACCATATCATGAGTCTTGACCTTGGAACATCCCTAAGGAGTAGAAACAATACTGATGTAAGGTTTTAGGAGAGTTACTTACCTTAGAGAAAGGAGGAGTGCTCAATATTTCAATTCTTGAAACTCAAAGATTGTTCTTGATCTTGCTAGTGATAGGAAGATGATTTTGACGTTAGAATCATGAATAAATTCATGAATTTATGTTATAATAGGTTGGAGAATGCTTACCTAGCCTTAGGAGGGTTGAAAAGGGCTCTTGGAACTAGTAGGGTTGATCTGGAGGCAGAATAATACAAAAAAAAATCATTTAAGGCAACTTTTAAAAGCCCTGAAACCCCCATGTGACGCCCCAAGTGACGAGACGGTCAACTTGACCGTCACTTTGGGGTGAAATTTCACAGTTTCTGGTTAAGGTTGATGGACCAATCTTGATGGGTCGTCACTCTTCCCATCACATCTGACAGTGCTCCACTAAATTACTCATAACATTTTACTCCAAACTTTGATTGACGCAAGCTCAGATGCATTGAAAATAAGACTCAAAGTTCTTGTACATGATATGTTGAATCACCCAGAAGCACTTTGTAAATTAGGAGTTATGGTAATTTGAAGTTGACCCTTATAAGAACTTATACGAAAACTCAATCGGCAAAAAGGCTCTCAACTCAACTTTGTGCTAGAGGTTCCTTATGACATTAATTCACATCTAATTCACTTATCACACTTAATAATTGACCTTAACACCTAGTTTTGACAAGACTTTAGTCGGGTTCGAGTATATCTACTTACCTAGATGGCTTCAAACTTAGCCCGAAAGTCTGAGGCATTGCAGTTTTTAATCGAAATCATTAATCATAGTCATAAATCATAATTAGAATCATGAGAGAATCAAATTCATAAGGTATCATGGAGTTTTCATCAAAAAAGGGTCTAACCCTAGATATTCATGAAAATCATAGTTGGAGACTTGAAGGAGTTGAAATCATGTAATTGAGCTCGGGATTGGGCATGAGGGTTAGAAATCCCCCATTCATGACCCCACATACCTGGGCTTTGATGAATTCTTGCCTAGAATTGAGAGCTAAGAGAATTGAGAAGAAGAATAACCCTAGTTTCTTGAGAGTCTTGAGAGGTTTGATCTTCAATCTACGGTGTTTTCGAGAAGAATGAGAGTTTAGGCTAAGTAAAACCCCCTGATGCACCCTTAAGGAAACCTAAAATGACATATTTTAGGAGTTAAAATATAAGAAGTTATGAAAAAACTCTTAACAACTCATTTGAGCAAATCACCCCGGCAGACCTAATGCCCAACATAACGACCAATTAGTGGCACTAACGACTTGTTTCTGCCATCCGTAACCCCTGAAATAAAAATCCAACTTTTTGATCTTCACTTAATGCCTCCTCTTAAGGATTTTTTACTCAACATAATGGACCATTACTTAAATGATCAAGACTCAGTAGAATTTGAAACATTCCAAAAATTTCCCTTGGCAACGAATCACTTAACAATCCGTTAAGTGTCCTAACGGGTCACTTAATGGTTCATTCTGTGTGTTGGTTCCACTTTCTGCTATTTTCCTGATTCATGTCTAGGATCTGATCTTAGGGAATTTTGGGGTGTTATATTATCTCTCCCTTGGGAACATTTGTCCTCGGAATGGAGATTAAATAAGTTGAAAAGATAGGAAAAGAGCTGCAATCTCAAAGCTGAAAGTTATAACTTGGGTACTGATGGAGTAAGTGACTCTGAACTGAGATACACATACTAAATTGAATTAATGAATAATACATGCATACTAAGACATGAAAGGAACTGAGGGACATGAAATTGACATGAACATAAATAGCATATTAAGGAGTAAATTAGTACCTCATATTGTAATTAAGCTGGAAAGGAAGAGGTCAGGGTACTTGGCCATCATATCTGCTTCAACTTCTTAAGTAGCTACCTCTACAAGTTGATTCCTCCAAAGTACTATCACTGAAGTGACCTCCTTATTCCTTAACCTTCGAACATGACGGTCAAGAATCTCAATCGGAACCTCCTCATATGTGAGGCTTTCCTTCACACCAATAATTTCTAAGGGTAAAACTAGAGCCGGATCACCAATGCACTTCTTCAACAATGACACATGGAAAATTGGATGTACCAAAGCTAATTACGTAGGAAACTCCAACTCATATGCCACATTGCCAACATGCCCCATAATCCTATAAGGACCAATATTAGGGACTAAGATTTCCATTCTCACCAAATCTCATTACCCCATTCAGAGGTGTCACCTTTAGAAACACCCAATCATCAACACTAAACTCAAGCTCCCCCCTTTTCAGATCTACATAGGATTTCTGACGATTCTGAGCTGTCTTCAACCTTTCTCTAATAAGTTAAACTTTCTCCATAGCCTCATGAACTGAATTTGTTCCTATCAACGTAGCCTCTCTTACCTCAGACCATCCAATAGTTGATCTACATCTCTGCCCAAAAAGAGCCTCAAATGGAGCCATCTGAATGCTAGAGTTGTAGTTGTTATTGTAGGCAAACTCAATAAGGGGTAAGTGATCATCCCAACTACCCTTGAAATCAATCACACAAGCTCTCAACATATCCTCAAAAGTCTAAATGGTCCACTTGGCCTGACCATCATTCTGTGGGTGAAAAGCTATGCTAAGATTTACTTGAGTACTAAGTCCCTTCTGAAATGATCTCCAAAATTAGGAGATGAACTTGGTACCTCTATCACAAATGATGGACAAAGGGACCCCATGAAACCTGAATAACTCTCGAATGTAAAATTTAGCATAGTCCTCGGCTGAATCTGTAGTCTTAACTAATAGAAATTATGTTGACTTAGTGATCCGATCCACAATCACCCATATAGAGTCATGCTGCCGGCATGTACGAGGCAAGCCTGTAATGTAGTTCATATTTATCTCTTCCTACTCCAAAGTAGGAATGCTGATATCCTGAGTCATACCTCCAGGTCTCTAATGCTCAACCTTCACATGTTGGAAATTTGGACACTTCGACACAAATGCTGCAATATCTTCTTCATGCCATTTCACCAATAGACTTCCCATAGATCACAGTACATCTTGGTGGTACTTAGATGGATAGAATAGTAAGAGCTGTGAGCTTGTTTCAATATGTGCTCTTTCAAGTTACCCACATCTGAAACACACAATTAGTTCTAATATTGGAGCACACCTGAGGCCAATTCTAGAGGCATCACAATACACTACAAAGCCATATGTGCCCTCTGGTAGGGTCAAAATTAAAGCTAAAGTGAGTTGAATCTTCAACTCCTAGAAACTCTTCTCACACTCATCGGACCACGAAAACTTGACCTTCTTTTGAGTCAACTTGGTTAAAGGTGAGGCAGTGGATGAAAATCCCTCTATGAACCTCCTGTAGTAACCAGCTAAACCCAAAAAGCTCCTAATGTCAGTAGGATTGACAAGTATAGGCCATTTCTTCACTGCCTCAATCTTCTGAGAGTCTACCTACACACCCTTTCTAGACACCACATGACCGAGGAACACAATTGATCTCAGTCAAAATTCACACTTGCTAAATTTAGCAAACGACCGACAATCCTTATAAGTGTACAACACCATCATCAAATGGGCAACATGCTCCTCCTCACTCAGAGAGTATATGAGAATATCATCTATGAAGATAATGACGAACATATCCAAGTACTGCTTAAACACCCTGTTCATCAAATCCATAAAAGTTGTAGGAGCATTTGTTAGTCCAAAAGACATAACTACAAACTCAGACCGTATAGAGTCTTGAAGGTTGTCTTTGAAATGTCACACTCCCTAACTCTGAGCTGATGATAGCCAAATTTAAGGTCTATCGAAGAAGCTAGAACCTTGAAGCTAATCGAACAAGTCATCAATCCTGGGAATAGGATACTTATTCTTGATTGTGACTTTGTTCAACTGGCAGTAATCGATACACATTTTGAGGGAACCATCCTTCTTCCACACAAAAAGGACTGGAGCACCCCACAGGGACTTACTAGGCCTGATGAAACCCTTATCTAAGAGATACTTCAGTTGTTCCTTCAACTACTTAAGCTCGTCTGGAGCCATTCTGTAAGGAGAAATGGATATGGGCTGCATATTAGGGAGAAAGTCGATCCCAAAGTTAATCTCCCGCTCAGGAGGGACCCCTGGTAGATCATCTGGGAACACCCTTAGATGCCCACAAACAACTGGAACTGACTGAAGAGTAAGGGTTTTAGACATAGAATACTTGACTCGGACTAAATGATATACACAACCCTTGGTGATTATCTTCCTAGCATTAAGATAGGAAACAAAGCGACCTACAGACACTACTGAACTACCCCTCCACTCTAGGACTGCTTCACCTGGAAATCAAAACTCTACTATTTGGGTTTTACAACTAACTAAAGCATAGAAGCATACAAATAATCCATGCAAGATGAAATCGAAGTTGGTCATGTCTAACTCTACTAAGTCGGCTGAGGTGACCTTCTGAAGAACAGTAACACGACAATTTCTATATACCCTCCATGCTAAAGCTAACTCACCAATAGGAGGAGAGACTTATAAGGGTTCTGAGGAGGATTTTAAGACTATCACCGAAATTGATAACAACACAGGAAGTTGCAAAGGATAATATATCTCCTGGATCTAGCAATGCATAAACATTAAGATGGAACACTCGAAACATACCTACGGCTATTTATGGCAGGTTCTCCTAATCTCGGTGTGATGACAAGGCATAGAAGCTATTTTGACATTGTCCTCCAGCTACACTAGATGCACCTGCTGATGTGGGCGAGATGCTGGAGCTGCTGAAGAGATGGCTAGGGCATGGCCTCTACCATCAACCTGTTTGGCTTTTGGGCATTCTATGAGTTTATGACCAGGCTTACCACACCCAAAGTAAGAATATGAATCAACCATACACTCTCAAAAGTGGTTCCTTCCATAGTTCTAACAATCTAGAAATGTAAGCTCCTTGGACATGCTCCCCTGAGTCTTAGAGCATGATACCTCTCTGATCATTGCTGGACCTGGATAAAACATTGGCTGACAATTGTAAGGGGGTTGATGACCTGAGTCTTAGAGCTTCTTATTGGACATGCTCCCCTAAGTGTTAGACCTTCTTATTTACTTTAATATTTATTAATTTGAATGATGAATATTTTAGTTTTGCATTTGTACATGAGTGGATAAACTCTTGTTTTAGGGTTTTGGCTATGGCTGATGGTGAAGTTTGAATATTTTTTTATGCTAGACTTCCAATTCTTCTTTTCAATATTGTTATGCTTACTTAATTTCATGCTTATTTGTTGGATTGATCACCTCACAAATATTATCTGTTGGCTCATTAGTTGAACTCGGGAGAGGGAAGTAATGAGGATTAAAAGAAAGCATAGAATAGTTACAATTATCTTATTCAAAAGTTCAAGAGTTGATTTTGTTGTTGAGGATAGGGATATAACTTGCAACCCTACTCAGTTGAGCCAAGTAGCTTCAACCGTCATCTCATATTTCTCCTGTAACCATAGGGATATAGGTGTTAGGGTTCATGAGATAGTTTTTGGCTATTCAGGAGAATAGTTGAGAAATGAGTTCGTAACTTGCAATTTATAATTCTCAAACTTACACCTCCTACTGAAGTATGAAGCGGACATTGTCAATAAAGAACCTAACAAAGATGTTGGAGTCAAACCTATAGGGAATATGGAAGATCTATACTAATGTCGGTAAGTGAACTTGTTGATTAGTTACTCCAATTTGGGGGTTTTAAGAAAACAATAATTAAAACAATGATTGAAAGTATGATTTAAATCAAGAATTAAGAATAACTAGGGTTTGTTCTCCCCATAGATTCATAACTACTTCGGTTATACACACGTGATCAATACCAATGCTTACTTGTATAACTGATAACTAGGGTTCATCCAAACGATTGATTTGTCCCTATTGGATGACTATACTCAATCACCGGGTCAGGTCCCATGAGCAATTTCAAACTATCCGTTATCAATATGTTCTAAATTTAACTATCCTGCGACCACAACTCAAGTTAATACAATGATCATCAAGATCAAGGATTTGTTGTAATTCTCTTTTCCTAATCTCTACCTCTCTAGGTTCAAGCAAGTAAAGAAATCAAGCAAGTCCTAATGTTGTACACCGTTAATAAACATTTAAGCCTGAAGAGAATACAATACAAGGGTTTTGTATTGGTTTTGAATCACTTTTGTGTAATCCTAGCTTGTTAATCCACAATGGTTCCCACAACCCTAGCTATGGAGGTTTTAACCTCTCATAGTTACAAGGTTGTGATATGCATTCATAATTAGACACATAATTCAATACTTACAATGGTTGTTGAGAGAAAATCTTCCTTGAATATATAAGAAAAACCTCAAGAAAAATTGATAAAGATCAAGAAGAAATCCAAGAAAAAGTTGATCACAAGTTAATCAACTCAATTCTATGTTTTTCTCTCGAATCCCTATTGATTTCACGCTTCTCTAAATACTCTCTAATGTTCTATATGATTAGCTACTAAAAATAAAACATAAAAGGTATTTATACTTACATAAGAATCCTTTTCCTAAGATGACGGGGTGATTTTCCATGACTGGCGCCGCCTGAGCCACGACTGATCATACGACCCGTAGTAGGATTGTACGGGTTGTACCTACTGTCCGTAAGTCCTTAGCTTGCTGAAAATTTGGCTAAGTGTTGGGCACTGGTACGACTCATACATGCTTCCTACGAGTCGTACTTTGCTTTCGTGGTCTGGCTCTGAGAACTCTGACATCTTTTGAAATTATTCATGAGTGTTGTGGTACGACTCATACCTCCAAGCCAAGACTCGTACTGTCTGAAGTTCTACTTAGCATTGAAAATCCTCTGAATTTCACCATTACTCCTAGATGATTCATACAATTTTTCCATGATTCGTACAATTTTTCCATGATTCGTAGATCCATCCGTATCTGGAGTCTGCCTTTGTGCAATTTCATCTGAATATCTCCATGACTCAAGTTACAGCTCGTACCATTGTGGTACAGCTTATAATGAGAGTCGTAGGTTGCATTCTTCCCAGTTAAGCCATCTGAAACTTGTCACGGTTCTTAGTACGGCTCATACCATCAACATACAGCTCATACTGAGACTGACACTTTAACTCATTTTCTGCACTTTCAGGCTTCTTTTGCACATTCTTGCTCCAACACATATTTTTCTTGAAATAAAAGAAAAATTGAATTATATCAATATAAACACACCTAAGTTCATGATATTTTCTTAGTTTTGAGCATCGAAAGTGTTGTAAACTCACAACACGTCAGCAATTAGCAATCTCAGAAGTATTTTGTCTAGCGTATTCGAATGCTAAAACTCAACCTGAAAGCAAAAGTACCAAAACCCTAGATTTTTATCATCATTTTAATTACAAACTCTTTGGAAACAAATTTAGTTCTTAGTTTAATTTACATTCCAAGTTCAATAGAAAAATCTCAAAACCATTTCCGCATTTTACTTTTGTTTTCGTAAATAGAGAAATAGAGGTTCAAACTTAAGCAATTAATCTGACAAGTCCAAGTCTTTTTGGGTACAATATCGGTGCTTCACCATGCTATATTACTTGATGACCACTGATGAAGGGCGTATTTACGCATTTCATAGACATATTTTTTTCCTGTACTTAACTATGTTTTGAGGACAAATTATGTGTGTTTGCATGTGTTTATGATATATATTTGTGAAAATGACTAACACATGTGATTAGATGTTTTTAGGGATTAAAATGATGGATTTCGGTGTATTTAAGGCTTTTGGAATATATGAGAAGAAATGGGAGTGAAGGATGCAAGGATTGATGTTCGCAAGAGGTTGACACATAGTCGCGCGAGGAAACAACACATTGGCGCAATGCCAGGCACGACGCAACACTGAAATGGCACTAGGCCAGGCGCGAGGTGCCAACATTCGTCGGCATGGGCAGACGCGAGGCTCCCCAACATTGGCGCAAGGACACATGCGACGCGATACTTGATCCAGTGCATCCAAGCGTGCGACGCGGCACCTCACTTGCCGCAGGTACATGCGCGACGCGACGCTAGGACATGGCTTTGACAAGGGCGACGCAGCTGAGGTGTTTCACACGGACAA
The DNA here is from genome assembly GCA_018107945.1 of Datura stramonium. NCBI lineage: Eukaryota > Viridiplantae > Streptophyta > Magnoliopsida > Solanales > Solanaceae > Datura > Datura stramonium. The sequence continues at coordinate 84,706 of JACEIK010001383.1, forward strand.
AAACTAATTCCCTCTTCAATTAGGAAAAGGAACTTTAAATCCCAAGTCAAATTCATTAAGGAACAAGAAAAGCATAAATCTACTACTATAAATACCTCTTTAGCTTCATGTAATAGCCAAGCTTTAGAGGAAGTCTTCAATTAGAAAAGTCTTTGAGTAAGAATATTTTGAGGGTTAGTTTTACTTTGAGATAAAATTGTAAAGTTGTTTTTTCAAATTTTGCATTAATCAAGTGAAGGTTCTTCCAATCATTGTTGTAAGTACAAATTTTAGTTTTTGACTGTGAATGCTATTAATTTACATATAAACATAATAGGCTAAATTCACCACAATTAGGGTTGTGGGAACCATGGTGAATTAACAAACTAGGGTTTGCACGAAGTGATTCTGAAACCAATACTAAGCGTTTGTATTGTATTCTCTTCATCTTTAACGATTCTTAACGGTGCGGAAAGTTAGGAAGTGCCCTAATTCTTTACTTTCTTTGGTTGAAGAGGTAGAGATTAGGAAAAGAGAATTGCAACTGAGGCTTGATTTTGATAATCATTGTATTAACTTGAGTTGTGATCGCAACATAGTTAAATCTGGAACTTAGTGATAACAGATAGTTTGAAACCGCTCATGAGATTTGATCGAGTGATTTAGTATAGTCATTTAATAGGGACTAGCCAGTCATTTGAATGAACCTAAGTTATCAGTTCTACAAGTAAAGTACTGGGATAGATCACTAGTGTAAAACCCGAAGTAGTTAAGGATCCATGGGGAACACTTACCCTAGTTAATTGCAATAATTTGGAAACAACCATCAATTTCTCAACATTGTTACTTATTAATTATACAAAAAACCCCTCTTAGGAAATAATTTATTGAAAATCTTAAGTACTAGCGTTCTTATATCTTCATATTCCCTATGGGATCGGCCGAACCTCTAGTTGGGTTCTTTATTGACAACATCCATTTCTCAGTTCATTGGGGGTGTGTGTTTTGAGAGTTATCAAAAAATGGTGCCGGCTGATGGGAATACGGTTTAAGTTAAGATTAACCTTTGTGTTTAACTTTTAGCCTTTATTTTCCTATTTTTTTCTTTCTTTCGACATGTCACGGGCGTGGTAAAACAAGAGTCCAAGATGTGACCATGATCTCGATAAGTATCTTGATAAAGTAGGTAATCAAGATACTTACGTGTCGTGCTACGGCGTTAAATCAGGCGCTACTTGGGAGGCAACCCAAATAAATTTTTGTTCGTTTTACGTGTTTGTTCAAGTGTGCGGGTGATAGGTCATAATTTTCAATAAAGATTAAGAAGCAAATATTGAAGAAAAGGAGTAGAGGCGGGGAGTTCTTCTTGCCCTCCTGTGCTATGCTTATTTGTTTAGCACTATGGATAGTATAACCAATTAAGTGTGGGGTGGGAGATTTGAACTTATTGCGTGCATTGTACCAGTGCTAAACTTGCAAATGGTAGGCCTAGTGTTTTTTGGAACTTATGATTTGGCATGCATCTTTGTTGGTGTGTATTTTTAGTTTTATTTATTTTGGGTTTCCTCCGGTTTCTTTTTCGGTACTTTGGTGGATGATTACCTTAGAACCGACTCGAGAGTCTAGATTTTTTATTTTTTATTTTAGTCATTGAGTCATGACTTTGCCCGATGATGGATGGATGACGGCCGTCTTAAGGGTAAATTAGTCATTAGGAAGAACGAGGAGCTTCCGAGCCTTACGAATGCTAGGTGCTTCACTTTGGTATCATTGAGGCTTTGTATAATTCACTCAAAAATGCATGAAAAAGGTAGAAAAACTTAGTCTTTTGGAAACTTGACTCTTGCACTTGAAAAATGGGCTTAGTATGATAAGCATACAGCAGGATATATCTTGTTTTTATGTGATCTTGATTTCCATTATTAAACCATTTTGTGCCAATGTGAGGATTTTTTTTTTGTCTCTTTCCATGCTTTTAAATTGATGTCTAGAAATTGCCCGGTGTGTGTACAAAGCAAAATATGAATGACAAATTTACGAAGTGATATAAACGTTTCTTTTTGATAGACCTATTTTTATCTATTTTACCTACCTTGATTGTAATTATCCTAGTTAGTCATGTTGAGCATAGCCTATTCTTTTGATAGCTATATTATAAGCCGTCCCGTTTTGTTCTATTGACTTATATTTGATCCAAATAACTCCTTGAGCACTTTAATAAAAAACAATTAAAACATATTAAAAAAACACAACTTCAACTTTAAAATATTTAACTTTCAAAATAAAATAAAAAGTTGAAATTTTGCTAAACAAGGAGGGTGATTTTAGTGGGAAAACAAAAAGAAGAAAAAGCTTTGGAAAATTGAAGATGAAAAAATCATGATTTACTGACTTAGTACCCATTTGTTTATAATGAACCTATTTTATTTTTTTGGTCCTTCCTTGGATGTGTGAACCTCAGCACCAAGAAAAATGATTAAGTTGAGGATGACTAGAAGTAGGGGTGCGTAAAGGGTAGGAACGGAAGAAAGGAAAAGGAAAAGAAAAAAATGAAAAGAAAAATCCCCACTAGTCACCTAAGTTGAAAAATTGAAAAATAAAAGGAGGTATAAGGAGAAAATTTGAAAATTGAAGAATGTGCTTAAAAAATAAAAAGTGTTGTGAAGTATTAAAGTGCTTAGGAGATTAGTCACTATATTGGCCAAATAGTTCCTATCCGTCCCTTAGCCTACATTACAACCAAATGCAAGTCTAACTAATCCATGAGTTTCATAATTCGATATTAGCGGAGTATTACTGAGAAAGCCTATGGGTCGTCGTTTTCATGCATGTTGAGTTCTTTGGGAGAGTGAGAGAAAATTGTTATATTTATGCCCAAGTTTATATTGACTTATATCTTGTGTGAGAAAAGAAGTCTCGGTGTGAGGGGCACGATGGTAAGACTTTGGTTTAATCTTGATTGCTAAATTTTATATAATTCATATTTGTCCTAAAATATGTCTTGATGAGTTAGTTTTCAAAAGCTAAGTGATTTCGAACTTTGACATCTTAATGTTGAACCTATATATCTTGGTGAGTTATTAGAGCTTCATTGATTTGTCTCATGATCCCAAGTGTAAGTAGACCTATTCGTGGACGAATTTTTGTGCTTAATTGTTAGAAGGGAGTAGTAGATTGTTCAGAGACGAATAATAGTTTAAGATGTGGGAATTGTTGATGAAGAGAGCGTATTTATGCACTTCATAGATATATTATTTCACATACTTAACTATGTTTTGAGTACAAATTATATGTGTTATGTGTTTATTTACATATTTGTGAAAATGACTACACACATGATTAGATGTTTTTAGGGCTTAAAATGATGGATTTGGGTGTATTTAATGCTTTTGGAATATATGAGAAGAAGTGGGAGTGAAGGATGCACTGTTGTGCCAATTAGTCAAACTTATAGTTTTTTCACCATACTATTAAGTGGGAGTGAAGGATGCAAGGATTGAAGCGCACGAGGTTGACACACAGCCGCGCGAGGCAGCAACACACTGGTGTAATGCCAGGCGCGGTGCGACACTGAAATGGAACTAGGCCAGGCGCGAGGCGCCCCAACATTGGCGTAAGGACACACGTGACGCGACACTTGATCCAGCGCATCCAGGCATGCGGCGCGGAACCTCACTTGCCGCAGGGACATGTGCGAACGACGCTAGGACACAACTTTAACAAGGGCGACGCGGCTAAGGTGTTTCACACGACCAAAAACCAATTCCCTCTTCAATTAGGAAAAGGAACTTTAAATCCCAAGTCAAATTCATTAAGGAACACGCAAAGCATAAATCTACTACAATAAATACCCCTTTATTTCATGTAATAGCCAAGATTTAGAGAAGTCTTCAATTAGAAAAGTCTTCGAGTAAGAAAATTTTGAGTGTTAGTTTTACTTTGAGATACGATTGTAAAGTTGTTCTTCCAAATTTTGCATTAATCAAGTGAAGGTTCTTCCAATCATTGTTGTAAGTATAAATTTTAGTTTTTTTTTATGAATGCTATTAATTTACTTATAAACATGATAGGATAAAATCACCATAACTAGGGTTGTGGGAACCATGGTGAATTAACAAACTAGGGTTTGCATGAAGTGATTCTAAAACCAATACTAAAAACTTGTATTGTATTCTCTCCATATTTAACGATTCTTAATGGTGCGCAACGTTAGGAAGTGCCCTAATTCTTTACTTGCTTTGGTCGAAGATGTAGAGATTAGGAAAAGAGAATTACAATGGAGCCTTGATTTTGATAATCATTGTATTAACTTGAGCTGTGGTCGCAGGATAGTTAAATCTGGAACTTAATGATAACAGATAGTTTGAAACCGCTCATGAGACTTGGTCGAGTGATTTAGTATAGTCATTCAATAGGGACTGGTCGGTAATTTGAATGAACCTAAGTTATCGATTCTACAAGTAAAGTATTGGGATAGATCACTGGTTTAAATCCCGAAGTAGTTAAGGATCCATGGGAAAGACTTACCCTAGTTAATTGCAAAAATTTGGAAACAACCATCAATTTCTCAACATTGTTACTTATTAATTTTACAAATACCCCCTCTTAGGAAATAATTGATTGAAAATCTTAAGCACTAGCGTTCTTCTATATCCTTTCATATTCCTTGTGGGATCGACCCCAACCTCTAGTTGGGTTCTTTATTGACAATGTCCGCTTCTCACTTAAGTAAGAGGTGTGCTTTGAGCATTATCAATCACATGTGCTTGCTTGTGCTTGGTGACATCATAACTCTACTTTGCCGATCTCAAACCATCCAATCTAAGATCTACACCTCCCCCCATAAAGAGCTTCATACGGAGCCATCTGAATGCTAGAATTATAACTATTATTATAGGAAAACTCAATGAAAGGTAAATGGTCATCCCAATTTCCTTTGAAATCAATCACATATGCTCTTAACATATCCTACAAGGTCTGAATCCTGACCATCTGTCTGCGGGTGAAAAGTGGTACTAAGGTTCACCTTAGAACCCAAACCTTACTGAAATGACTACCAAAACTGAGCACAAAACTAAGTTCTCCTATCTAAAATAATTGATAATGGAACTCCATAGAGTCTCTCCACCTCCCCATACAACTTAGAAAGATCCTCCGCCGAGTCTGTTATATGCGATGTTCTTGAAATGTGAGTTTTGGTTAAATTATGTAGCTTTCTTGGGCCATATTGTGTTAGATGCAGGTATTCAGGTTGATTCATAGAAAATCCTAGCAGTAAAGACCTGGCCTAGACCCACGACTCCGACCGAGGTTCGTAGCTTCCTGGGCTTAGCCAGGTATTACAGAAGGTTCGTGGAAGGATTCTCTACCTTATTAGCGCCATTGACAAGATTGACTCAGAAAGCAGCTAAATTCCACTGGACAGATGCTTGTGCAAAGTTTCCAGGAACTTTTACATCTGCACCAGTATTAGCCTTACCAGAAGGTCTAGAGGGTTATGCTGTGTACTGTGACGCTTCAGGCGTTGAGTTGGGATGTGTTCTAATGCAACATAGCAAGGTGATTTCCTATGCTTCGAGAGTGGCACCAGTTAGCTAATCTAGAGGTCTGGGTACTGGATTCAAAAGATAGCGGAGTTGTGATCCAGAATACAACAGTATCATCTATAGTTGTAGAGGTGAAGAAGCGACTGTACAAGGACCCTAGCATAGTATCACTCAGAGACAAGGTTTAGTAGGGCGAACTATCGGCCTTTGAGTTAACAGGAGATGGTTTCCTGAGGTTTAGAGGTCGACTCTGCGTTCCAAGTATAGCAGGGATTTGCCAGCAGATCATGGCAGAGGTACATTATTCTCATTACTCTCTTTACCCAAGTTTGACAAAGATGTAACATGATATAAAGGAGATATATTGGTGTCCTAGAATGAAGAAAGGTGTAGCTGAGTTTGTAGCACAGTGGCCTAATTGCTATGAGGTAAAAGCAGAACATCAGAAAACTGAAGGGCTGACTCAGGAGATAGTCGTACCTATGTGGAAATGGGAAGCAATCAATATGGATTTTGTTACAAGGTTACCTCGCACCAGGCATATATTCGACTCCATTTGGGTCAACGTTGATAGGTTATGAATCAGCCCATTTCTTGCCAGTCAGGACTACATTTTCAACCAAAAACTATGCTGAGTTATATATTAAGGAGACAGTTCGATTGCATGGCGTCCCAGGATCTATTATTTTTGACAGAGGGGCATGATTCATATCTAGATTTTGGAAGTCATTTCAAAAGTGTTTGGGGATTCAGGTTAATTTGAGTACAACTTTCCATCCCTAGACAGATGGTCAGGAAGAGCTCACCATTCAGACGCTCGAGGACATGCTATGGGTGCGTTGCTAGACTTTGGAGGGAGTTGGGATGTGCATCTACCTCTTATTGAGTTTGCGTACAATAACTGATCATTCCTCTATTCAGATGGCGCCTTATCAAGTTTTATATGGGCGAAAATATAGGTTCCCATAGGATGGTTTGAAGTAGGGGAGTCAGAACTGATCGGACCTGATATGATACATCAATTAGAATAAAAGATGAAACTTATCAAAGAGCGTTTGTTGACAGCCCAAAGTCGTCAGAAGTCCTATTTCGATGTTCTTCATAGAGACTTGGTGTTTGATGTTGATGATTGGGTCTTCCTTAAGGTTTCGCCTTTGAAGGCGTGATGAGGTTTGGCATGAAGGGAAAGCATAGCCCTAGATTCATTGGCCCATATTAGATCCTTCGAAGGATAGGGCGAGTAGTTTATGAGTTAGAACTGTCTTCATATCTAGAATCTGTTCATCTAGTTTTCCACGTGTCAATGCTACCAAAGTGCATAGGAGACCCTTCTCAGGTTGTCCCGGTTGACGATGTTCAAGTCACTGAAGAATTGTACTACGAAAAGACTCCAGTTTCTATACTAGATTGGTAGGTTTGTAAATTTAGGACTAAAGATTTAGCCTCCATTAAAGTCCCATGGAGGAACAGAAATGTTAAGGAGATGACTTGGAAGCTGAGGATGACATGAGGTCTAAATATCCTCACTTATTTCAGGCTTGACTCAGATTGTGCAATTGAGGTGAGATTGATATTCAAGTATTGTTTTGTTTCTTATGTTATCAATATTGATTAGTTGCTCACTTTTAAGTTATGGAGTAGTTGCTTGTAGCTTCCTGTAAGAGGCCTATGTTGGACCTTTCTATGTTTCAGGTTTCTGGATAGTCCATATTATAGAGGAGACTCTGTCGAAATTTTTCCGGAAATGGTTATAGTAATTGATTATATTAATCTTAGATTACATTCAAGGATGAATCTTCCTGGGGGAGGATGATGTTACACCCTATTAGTCTTCATTGGTTAACCAATGTGTGCGTATGTATGTTGAGAGTTAAGAAGTACGACACATGCAGGAAAGGGCTTGGGGGATGAGCATACGAGCATGTTGTCGAGTGAGCAGGAGGCAGGGCGCACTAGGCGTTGCACCTTGCAACCATTCCTGCGCACAGGCCGGTGCATCGCACTCGTATGTTGGTGCGATAGGCGGTGCGCTGCGCCCCCTGATCACCACCTCAAATTACATATAAACTCCCTTAAGTCTTAATGAACCATTCAAACATTTCCGCAAATCAGTGGGAGCGATGGGAGCGACCATTTCTTAAGGTTTTCATCGAATTACGCTGTTAAACTCCTTCATTTGCAGATTCGTCTTGGATAACGAGTTTTGGGCCTACGAGGAACGTATCTATGAAGTTATTTATTGAAATATAGCTCGGATTATTGGAGTTACGCTAAGTAGAAATTGTAGAAATTATTTTAATTTGAGTCCTAAGCGTCTACATGCGAAAAGTAAGTGTTTCTACCTTCTAAATTCTTCGAAATTTGTACATTTTGGGCAGAATTATCCAAAGTTCGAGTTGTAGTTAATGTCCTTAAAGGATATCGTTATTAATCGTCTCCTAGCATTGAAAATAGCCTTATTCTCTTAGAATAAGGGCCACAACTTGGAGGAATTACCGGCTTTAAGCTGGAACTGTTTGGGTGAATGGAAATCGACAATTAAGGTATGTTAAGGCTAACCTCTTCGGCAAGTTATCCTCATCGTATAGTTGATACGACCTATGCCTTTGTAAGTAAGTTGCGAGCATGTATGTTGTGATTAGCTATTATAGGTAGATTTGAGACTACATTATAGCACTCCTATCGGGATTGATCCCACCTAGTATGGCCTTCCTTAACCAACCTCAAAGGTTTTTAACTGTATCATTGCCTACGGGGCTATAGATTGCTCGAAGGAGTTATGTGATGTCTGAAAGGACTACATTCAGGCTTATAAGGCCATATCAAAATCCATTCATGTATGGTTTTTCCATTATTCCATAATGATATTATTGACCCTCAATCAAGCCTTGTGGGACCAGGGTGCAGTTACAGGAGCCTAGAGGATTCAGCTGCAGACCCAGAGGCTAGGTAGGTTGGCTATAGTTACATGTGGAATCATAATGGCCTTGTTAGGGGTATATAATTGAACTGAACTTGCCCGGGCTTATGGGGGCCCAGGCAGGTTATTCTGTGCTGATTGTGCCTTCTAGGCTTATGGGGGCCAGGTTAGGTTCTTGTTTGTATATTTACTTGCTAGTTATACTTCTAACTGTGAGGCTATCCAGTTTGAACTCTTATCTTTCTTATTGATTACTTTTATTTCTTTTATCAGCTTCTATTCAGCTTTTATTACTGCCTTACATATTTGGTATATATTGTACTATCACCCACATATGGGGCGCTGGATACTTACCTGCAGGTACGGAATGATGAGTTTTAGGACCTCCTTAGCAGTCATCTAGTTGTTAGCAGATCAGTTAGCTCCTTTTTTCTGGAGTTGTTAGTTATAAAGGTTTGCTTATTTTGTTGTATAGCTTTTGGGTAGGTCGGGGCCTATCCCGACCATTATTCAACTCTTAGAGGCTTGTAGACTACAGTTCCAAGTTAGTTGGTTGTTGTTAACCGTGTGGGGCCTATATATGTTATGTTTTGTATTGTGCTCGTGTGGGGCCTAAGTTAGCTATCAGTTAGCAGCCTTGTCGGCTGTAGTTTATATACAAAAACTTGTCTTCCTTTTGTTATGACTTAGAAAACATGGATGTCTTATAGGCCTGCAAAGGATCCTTGATTATTGTGATTGCTAAGTTAGCTGTCTTATGTAGGTTGTATGTCACGGCCTAGCCAGCCTGAGGCTGTGTTTACAACCGAGATATAGCTATTTGTTTTCTTGATTTTGAGTTGCTGCCAGGCACCAGAGGCACATATGCCCAGCTAGGTCAGCCTAGGTTCCAGTGTGGCACTAGGTTCTAGTTATGCCTCCCGAGGTGGGGCATGACATAAAAGACATAACCACAAAGTCATAATGTCCATGACGGATCCTAAAAGCTATCTTGGGAATATCACTTTCCCTTACTTTCAGCTAATTATAGACTGACCTGAGGTCTATCTTTGAGAAACAAGTAGCAACTTGAAGCTGACCAAAAAAGTCACTGATTCTAAGAATAGGATACTAAATGGTGAACTTGTTCAACTATATGTAATCTATGCACATTTTGAGGGTACCATCTTTCTTACACATGAAGAGAATCGGTGCACCCCAAGGTTAAACACTGGGTTGGATGAAACCCTTATCTAACAGATCCTTTAATTGCTCTTTTAACACTTTCAACTAAGCTGGGGACGTTCTGTATGGAGGAATAGATATATGTTGAGAGTAGGAATCACATAAATTCCGAAATCTATTCCCCTATCTGGAGGGACTCTTGGAAGATCATCGGGGAAAACCTCAGAAAACTTATTAATAATAGGAACTGACTGAAGGAATGGGGTCTCAACATCAGAGTCTCTCACTCTCACTAGATGATAGACACATACCTACGAGATTACCTTTCCGGCCTTACGGTATGAAATGAAACGACACTTAGGCATGATGGGACTACCTTGCCAAACTAGAACTGGCTCATTTGGAAATTTAAACTCTACAACTCTGGTTCTACAATTAACTGTGGCATAATAGAAATATAACCAATTCATACCTAGAATAATATTAAATTCCACCATATCAAGATCAATCAAGTTATTTGTGGTGTCTCTATGATGGACTGAAACTATACAATCTCTATAGATTCTCGTAGCTAAAACTGACTCGTCGACTGGAACACTAAAAGGTTCTAATTGATCAAACCATACATTGGCAAAATCCCTTTAGCTGATAAGAAGTAAACTCGATTCCTTCTATTTTTGTTACGTGCATTATTCTCAAGATTCTCCTTTCTCCATTAATAAGGTTTTTGGGGGTCTTCCTCAATCTTTAGACCTTATGTACACTGGTGGGTTCATTCCTTAGAAACTCTTGATGTTCTTCCTTATCTTTTTGCTTATACTCTTAAAGTTATTGGGCATATACCACTTGTATGGAGATATCCATGTTGCTAATCAACAGTGTATGCTTACACTCCTTCATGTGCTTACCTAGAATGGACATAAAATCCCTCATTCTAGCTCTCATATCTAGCACTATCTTCGGATCTCATCAAGATAACTGGGTGAACTGGAGATCATGCTCCTCCATATTCATGGTGTCTAGCTCCAAGTTTATGATCTACCTTAGCTTCTCTTAACTTTTGTGGGAAGAAAGGATTTGAGAGCATCTTATTCCTCTGACTGGCATTACACTTTGGAACATGTGAATAAGCAAGTTAGGAGTCTATATAGAGCTAAACTCTATCGCACGAACTAGAGTATGAACAAAGGGAAGTATTTCCTAATTCTTCATAGTTTCCCTATTATTGATGTGGTGTGCTTCACACTGATAAAAAGGTACTACTAGATGCGGCTTTAAAGACACCCTAGGACTCTTGAAAATCTAAAGCTCTGATACAAAATTTGTCATGTCTTGAATCTAGACCTAGGAACTAGACCGTCACTCAGACAACTTTGTGATCTAAGCGAACCATTGACCTAGGTTACTATTAGTTTAGATCTTAATAACAATGCGGAAGTTGAAACATAGTGAGCTTAATATAATGAAAGAGAATTTATTCTATAATTGAAATAAATGTTAGAAAGTAACATTATTGACTCACTATCTAAGTCTATCTATAAAGCCTCTAATAACTGTAGAAGGGGTGTCGAGACATAGTTCCCACGACTACCTCAAGCTCTATAAATAAAAGACTCAATAATTTGGAATCTCTGAATATAGGAGGTCCCACCGAAATCTGAATGTAGATGAAGTCTTAACGAAGCGTCCACTGCTAATCGTGTCTATTTGAGTTTGTATCACAATATGATGCAATGCCAAAAAGGGCATTAGTACACGAAATGTATGGTATGTAAAACAGTTGAATGAAATAATGTTAGGGAGAATGTCACAATAGAAGGATATAACTGGAATCAATAAACTGAAACTTTAATTAGAAGCTCTAAATGATGAATAGGAAACAATATGATGATATGATCAATGTGTAAAATAGTTTGTGTAATAAAACTCATGCATCATAATAGTATATGTAAATACATATGCAAGTAATGTTAAATTGGGAGTTTCTCATAACCAACAACCATCATGAATGAGGGNAAATGGGATACTTCACTTCAACAATGTGGTAAGCTTATGTCGGAAAAAGAATATGTAAATACATATGCAAGTAATGTTAAATTGGGAGTTTCTCATAACCAACAACCATCATGAATGAGGGCATGATGATCCCACGTATGGCCACGTGGAGGAGGGATATCTAAAGACTTCCCATGGCTAAGGACAAAACTGAACTGCGGATCCATAACTCAAGTCCTTGCCAAAACATATCTAAGGAGTCGCTTGAACCAATGGTATGATCCTATTTGACATTGGCTATGTAGTTCTAGGGCTTAGGGGTTATCCGAACACGTTCACCCAACTCGGTGCTAGATAATTCTCCCAATATGTATGCTCATATAAATGTGCCCTCAATGAGGCAAAATTGAAAACATCATTATAAAGAACTTTATCTCTATCATATAATGAATATTTTAAAATCATTTGTGGAGCCTTTCGCTCAAAATCTAATGAAAATTCGCTTACGAGCCTTGGCTCTAAACATGGCTTAAAATTATGCTAGGGAGTCTCGACTCCAAAACATCTCTTTAAAACTGTACTTGTGAGCATTAGCTGAAAATCATCTCATGGATTTCATAATATGATTTTACTTTTTCTTTTGAAAATTATGCTAACAATCATATATTTAGGCTAAAAATTTCATCATGCATACACTCTTGAAAATATGCTCAACCTTATGAAAACAATGCATTTACTTCTAAACACATGCTTTCAAAATCATGCTTCTTAAAATCATGCTTTCATGCAATTGGGTTTCATGGATAAGAGACATGAACCAACCTCAACAATCAATAATCAATAATTAATAATCAGGAATCAAGAATCAAGAATCAAGAATCAAGAATCAACAACCAATAGAATAGAATTAAATCAAGAGA
>JACEIK010001383.1:140893-153085 GCA_018107945.1 Datura stramonium
ATTATGCATATATTTAAATGATTTTTACTTATTTAAGCGATTTTATTTACCTTGCATACTCGGTACATTCCACGTACTGACTGCATACTCTATGTTGTATCGTTTCATGATACAGGATCCGACTCTGAGACTCAGCACCGTTCTTAGCCAGTCTTCAGAGTTAGCATCTTATGTTTGTTGGTGAATCCTTATCCCCGAGGACTAGACTTATTTAGATTTCCTCTATGTATTTTCATTTTCAGCTTGGTTGAGTTAGTTGGGGATCTTGTCCCATCAGCTCATTATGTTTAGAGGCTTTTCAGACAAGAGGATGTATTCATCTTCAGATTATGACTTATGATGTTACGTTATTTTCGACCTCCACTAAGATTATTATGTTGACTCTTCAATTTCAGTAACCGAGTTAGGTGCATGTTCATGCCATAGGTCGAATTGGAGTCTCTCGGGGCTCCTTGTCCTTGCAATCTAGGCCTTCGTTCGGGTCGTGAAAACCTAGAACTCCAACGGGTCATTTAATCAACCTATCCTCCATCAACAGACTCATGGATATAGGTTTGGGATTCCATAATCTAGTTTTCCTAATGATCATTAGAGGCATTAGTTGATATTAGCACCGAGGTCGCAAAGAGCTTTATTGAACATGCACAAGCCACTTGTGCAATGAATGGTAAATGACCCTAGATCCTCACATTTTGGAGCTAGGTTGCTAGTTATTAGAGCACTACAATGATGGGTCACCTCGTTGATGCCCGTATCCACCACCTTCTTTTTCTTCAAGAGCTCTTTCATAAACTTTGCATAGCCTGGAATTTTAATCAAAGCATCCACAAGTGGTATATTGATGGATAATTAGCTGCATCTCGATAAACTTGCGAAATTGATTATCCTCCTCCTTCTTGGTCAGTCGCTATGGATATGGCAGGGGAACTATTGTTTCTTGATTTTTAACATTGGGGGCCTTCTTGCCCTCATTTACATTCAAATAATTCAAGGGAGTCAAATCAACTTCTCCCTCATCCTTCCCTTCTTCATCATCACAAACACTTGGTGTTTCTAGCACCTATTCCATTACATCATCATAAATTTCCCTTGGAGTGACAACATCCTTGGGCTCCCGCATCCTTCAATATCTTACAACTCGTAGCCACTATCGCCATACATGGCCATCTTTCTTCGAATTTGATACAGTGTCACTTGGGAGTGTACCATTCATGCGGGGGTTCATTTGCAAAAAGAGATGGTTCATTTGTGCTTTGAGGTGTTTGATTAATGCCGAGTGGTAGTTCACTATTTGGGCGAAGTTGGATACCTCCCCTTTCAACTCTTTAAACCCACTGTCAGTAGATTCTACCATTTTCAACACCCGAGACAACATGTCTTCAATTTTTGAGTTACCCACATCACTCACTTCAGGATGGCCTTGAGATGCTTCTGCTTTTGGAGGAGGCACATAGGGGTTAGCACTTCAATGATATTGCTTTCCTTCACAATTTTGATCTTTATTACCCCATCGATCATTTCTCTCCCCCCATCTTGGATTATCACAGTTTCTCCAACCTTGATTCTCCTCCCTTGGGCACCAAGGGCCTTGATTGGCACCTTGATACGTAGGGCGAGAAACCGCCAATTGGCCCACCATGTATTGACACTCCTCCTCATATCTCGGGATTGAAGTGTCATCACCAAATTTAGGATGGCTTTGGGCACCTACAACGTTCACACTCATTGTCCCAGCTCTCATCACATGTTTCATCATCAACTCTAGTCGGGTCATCATCTTCGCAAGAGTTTCATCTCTAGGCTCATCCCTTTTTCTCATCTCAATAGTCATAAGATTGAGAGAAACACTGCTAGAAGATACCTCCGCTTCTCTAGTATGCCACGCTCGATTGGTCTTAGTAATTCTGTTATGCAATACTTTGGCTATTCCATAAGGTTGATCCATGATGAAACCCCCATCAAATTATTTTCCATAGACTTATTGATAGAATCCAATGAACAATAGAAGCTCTGAAGTAGAACCCCATTGGGTAAACCATGGTTTAGGCAAATGGCTACTTTTCTCTTGAACCTCAACCATGCTTCATCGAGTTGTTCCCCAACAAGTTGTCGGAAGTTGGTAACATCAATGCTTAGCTATAGCATCCTCGGTGGTGGGAAGAACCTATCTAAAAATGCTTCCGTGAGTTCATTCCAAGAGGTAATAGATCCGGAATGCAACTCCTCAAACCACCTGGTTGCTTCTCCTATTGGTGAAAATGGGAAGTGCCTCAATCTAATTGACTCTTTCCTTATATTTGCAATGTTGAAGGGTTGGCAAAACTCAAGAAAATTTCAGTGATCCCTGTTTGCATCCTCACTTGGCATCCCACCAAAGAGCCCTTTCATTTGGAGTAAGTGCATCACTGTACTCGTCACATGAAATATTGAATTCCCTACCGTAGGAGGTGGGCGAGTGGCACCTGCTACATTTGTCATCACGGAATCGTCATCCTCATGATCCATAGGCTCATCAACCAAACCTTATCCTTCTTATTAATGTTGACTCATGTCAAAATCAACCTAACTAGCATCAATTACAAGAGTAAAGTCAAACCAAACAAGATGCAACAAATCAATTCAAAATAACTAACAACTAAAGGATATCAAACTACATTCCCCGGTAATGGTACCATTTTTTATAACGTCCAAATTCACTCCTCGCTAGGATTGAGTGTAAATTATCGTTCACAAAATGAATATACACAACGGTTTTTGGGGTTGAATCCCACAGGGATTGTTAGTTGATCAAGAAAGGGTTGTCTATCAAGAGAGTCACTACTTGACAATTGAACTACAAAATTTTCTCACAAAAACAGGGACAAAGTATAGGAAATACCAAGGGAGAGACTACTAAGGGTGTGAAATTATTGGGGCATAATTATTTTTTGATTAGTAACATCTCCTAGCCTTACTTAATCGTATAATTAGTTGTGGACAAGATGGCATCCTATGTTTCTCAACCAATTAGATGCCTTATACCTTGTGTTTTCTCAAACCCCAAAGCCTTTTTCATGACCGTCACATAAACTTGGGTAAGATTCAAGAATTTCTAGCTTTGATTCTCAATGGGTGTCTGATAATGGGTTTTGGCTATTTCTAGCCCAACTCCACATGATGAACACCCAATTACCCACTAATGTTTCATCACCCATACTCTAAATTCCTTTTCCAAGCAAAATTAGAGTAAGTAAAAACAACCCACATTTGCAACTATGAGTATTTATATTAAAACTTAAATGAAACATTAAAATTATACTTATTGATTAAATCTAAGATCAATTGAACAATACCCAATCCAAATCAACCTCAATCATTCATGCACCCCTAGCAAGGAATTTAGATACTCATATAAGTAGAAGAAGATATTGCATTCAATAACAATTCAACATCCATTAAACAAAATGAGTAAAAAAAATTCAAGCTCAAAGGTCTGATCTCCAATGGAGTTTTCTACGTTTTCAATGAAGAACAAGATGAGTGTTTTTCTCTCTACTTCCCTCTTCTCTTTCTCTCTTTATTTTAATACAAGGCAAATAAAATAATGAAAAACTAATATGGAATAATGGGATGTTTAGTTCCTTTTTGAGATGTACAAAAATAGGGTACATTCTTTCTCCTCTTTTTTGAGTTGGACATTTTTACCCCTGTGCAGATAGGCATCACTTGCGATTCATCGGCGGTTCGCCAGTGCTCATCTGCAATCTATTGGTTGATTTTGGCCGAGGATCAATGAATTCTAGAACCCTTTGGCAATAGCACCGGTGGTTTACGATGCTGATCTACGGATCTCTGGTATTTATCTTCATCTGCACAGTGTGGAACTGCAATTGATCGGCATTTCGCCGGTGTCTTTCGATGGAGCGCCGGTCCTCATCTCCTTTTTTCCACGATTTTTTCCTCAATTTCATGCTTTTCCTATTAAAGTTAGGTACCTTCACAGATCAATGACAAATGGAATAAAATCCACCTAAATGACCTGAAAACTAAGCAAAAACTCATGTTTAAGAGCCTAGTGAGTTGGTAAATTACCAACTCAACAAGAGGCACGGGATTTGGAACCACAAACGACTCCAAGCTAACAAATGGTACATACATAGCATAAAATAGAGCATATTTGAAGGAAAAAAAACTTGAACTCAGAAAAAGTGGAAGTCTTCATAACATAACAAGAAAACATAAGCGTAAACACGAGTCTACATGAAAACATAAACGTAAACACGAGTCAACATGTTATGCCCCTTATAATCTGAGAAATAAATCTATACTTTTAAGGTAGGATTAAGAGTAATTAATAGGATAATAAGGAATTGTTATGAGTTACTTTAGTCACACTATTGTCGTATTTAACATTGGACGTTGATGAAGTTGTACAATGAAATTCAGAAAATGTTATCGCAAAATATTCTTCTTGAGATTTTCTGAAATTTAGATCAAATGTCTCAAGACTTTTCTCCAAATCCATAAAGAGTTAGGGGTCCTACGACCTATCAAATTAATATTCTATGATTCTGCATTCCATTTCATTAATCCTTTTATCAATCCAACTGTGGAGTAGAGAGATTTTCACATTTTTGCGGGACAGCACAAGCAGGCCTGTCAGAAGAAGCTAAGGCAATGGAGGACTATTAAAGTCCATTTTGTCAGTTATTTCTTATCCTTTTCTAATTTTTGGAAATACCCCGCGGCTAAAGCTCTCCCTATAGGTTCCCCAACATTTTCTTTATGGTTTTGGGCTAAGAAATATAATCCAAGGTGGGATGGAAGGTTGGGGAGTCGAGAGCTTGGTGTAGTCTGTGATTTGGTGTCTTTCTGGGCTTTTGGTGGCTGTTTCGTAGTGATGTTGTTGTTAAGCCTTCTTTATTTTTTTTTACCTTAGTTTTTGAGGTTTGTTATAGGTGTTTTTACCTTGGTATATTGTTGTCTCGGTGTTCCAACCATCGAATTCCTATGAATCTTGTCGGGTAAGCTTCGTTTGTCTTTTTGTTGTTGAGTTGTGTTGGCTGCATTTTGGCAGTAACTTGGGCTTCTCTTACGAAGTAAATTGATGCTTATATGATGTAGGTACGGCTTATTTCGGGTTCACCAAAAATCCAAGGTATGTTAGGCGTGTCCTTCCCTTTGTTGGCATGAATTCCGTAGCTATTGTCGTCGGTATTGACGTGTGTGTTGGCTGTTTTGTGAATTTTTTTGATATATTATTATTTGAATCTGGTGCTGCTGTTTATATTATGATAAGTGTGGCTATAAGGTTCTATTTTTGTTGGTGGCTTAGGCTTGAGTGCGGCAAATCGTAGTTATGGCAAATTATTAGGCTCGTATCGAGAGGCTATGAGAACTGTGTGGTTCTTGTAGAATGTTATGGGTTGTTTGTCTGAATAAGATTAGGTGATGATATTGACAAGTGAATGGGGTTTTGAGTGGTTAAAATTCTTGTCGGCCGTGTCGATGGCATGTGACGATCGTGGTCACACATGGGCTGGTTTGGCCATGTCCCTTGATGTTAGTGGAGTAGAGTGGCTTGTGGGCTGCTTTTAATGCTTGGGGATAGAATGGTTAGGATGGTAATCCTTAGCTTGGCTAGTGGCTCATCGGTCGATGGATAGACATAAAAGAATAGTACTATGTTGTGATAGTCAGTTGGTGGGGTGTGAGAACCAATTATGGGCTGTTTGAACATGTATTATTATTATTATTAAATGTGAATGTTTTTTATTATTGTTGTATGTGCTAATTGAGGCATTAGGACTCGTGGATACCCTACACACGAGAGTGTTTCCAGCCGTGGGGTTGAGCCCAAGGAGTGAACAACCAATGGGGTCGAGGATGATTTCCTCCTTCGTATCAAATCAAGACATGATTTGAGAGTGGTCCGACATGTCTGAGCCTTCCTAGGATCACGAGTGTCTCTCCCGAATGGATGGAGCTCTGCTAATCGTACGCAACCGAGAGAGGGTCCGTCAATTCTTGATTGATGATGTTCATTAACTAGTGTTTATTTTTTATTTTCTTGGCATCATATTGTGGTTATCTATTATCTGATAGAAGTGGATGCTTGATGTTGGCTAGTGTTAGCTGAGGCGATTGAGAGTTCTAGAGGTGACGACAGGTGAGTTGTGTCGGCTAGCTGTCACTTGTCATTGTTTACTTTTGGACTTGCTGGGCTTATGGAGGCTAGGTAGGTTCCATTTGTATGTTTGCTTATACTTGCCAGGCTTATGGGGGCCCGATAGGCTCTATATGTTTACTTAAATTGAGTTTCTCCTCCTGTAATATTCAGTATATCTGTTGACCTCTAATCTGAGTCTTGTAGTTATTTTTGCCTTTCATACTCGGTAAATTGTTGCACTAACACCATAATTGGGGAACTTCATTGATGTCGCAGGTGATGGTGGGCTGTTAGATCGAGTTCTTGGTCGTTAAGTGGAGTTCCAGCTGAGTCGGTAAGCTCCATGTTTTCTGGAGTTGCCAAATATTTGTATTATAGGTAGTTTGGGGCCTCGGTCCTGGATAGTTGATTTCTATTATATTCTTAGAGGCTCATAGACTTCTGTTGTTTGTGTAGCGACATTGTTGCGGGCCAAGAGGGCGCGGTTGTATAGATTGTTTCTGTTTCTATGTTGTGGCCTTAACAACCTATTGTATATCTCTTGGTTGGTATGTTAGCTAGCTTTCATTTTAGTCTATCATTTATTCTGATTTTATACTTATTGTGTCGCTGAACCTCATCAATTCTGGCCTTTATTTTATATTTGGGCATCGCGTATGCGCATATCCGAGGTGGCACCCAGTGCCATTCTCGCCACCAACCTGCAATGGATGTGTGGAAAGGTGTGCTCGATCAGGTGTAGCACAGGGTGCAAGTCATGCCCTCCAGGTTTGAGGTGTGACACAACAATGTTGAACCATATATACATATTTGTTTAAAAACCCTCTAAACATACGATAAGCTAATGGGACAACATCCCCAACTAGCTCGCTAAATCTGAAACTAAAAGACATAAGCAAAAGAGATATAAACCAACACTGTCGTCCTCGGATCATGAGGACTCACCAAAACTGGGATGGTACTGGATTGACATGGGAGCGAGCTAACGTCGGGACAGAGACAGGTCACCTAAACCTATATCATGAGACGATATAACATAGAGTATGCGATCAACACTTTGAATGCACTGAGTATTTAGAGAAAGTAAAATATTCTAGTAAAACGATAGTCTAAAATCATGAGTATAAAACAAGATAGAACATGAGAGTAAGGGCGATAGTCTAAAAACCATATTCCTGAAGTAATCATAATCATGAGATATTCATCATAAGCTAAAACATAATGACCCAAGGTTTGAAAATATAAAACATATCATGTACCATACTTGAAATCATAAGTGAGAACTCGTAAGCCGATCAATGGGTAAAATATATTATGAAACATAGTATCGTAAGTCATGAACATGAATAACTTAAAACATGACGAATAATGGGAGGCTTCGTCATAACCGGCACCATCATGATAGAGCTTACATGATGCCCCAACTATCTCAGTCAAGTGGGCAGTGTTGTCCCAACCTTGCCAAGGAAAGAAACAATTAAACTGTGATATCACTTGTGAATCCCCATAAGGTTTAAACATGAATATATACCTATGGTGGAATGTAGTTATGAGACTCGAGGTTTGCTTGAACCCCTAGACTACTCGGTGCTAGACACTACTCCCAAAACATGCACATGGCTTATAATCAACATCGTGAAAACATACTTGATCTTGCATGGGCTAGTTTGAAACCATGAAATCATAATTATACTTGACATAAGTGAACAAGCCATGGAAATAGTGCCATAATTGGTCATGATACATAAACTTGATTGTTCATAAAATCCATACATACTTGAATAAGGCTTCATAATTTGAAATCACAAAATCATAAGTTTAAAAATTCGTAAACATTCATGCATACTTTCATAATTCGTCATACTTGAAATCATGGGTTCATAAGATTGAAACACATAAATAACGCACAATAGGGAACAATCACCATAAACTTGAAATCATCAATTCATGAGGAATTTGAGGATCAAATCTGCCCTAATAACCATAATTAAATTAAAACATGAAAGAATTGAACCCATAGAGAGATCATCAAAAATTTTATTGAATTGGGTCTAAGCCTAGAATTTCACAATTTAGAACTTGAGAAGTAGAGATCATGGAATTGAACTTAAAAAGGACATGAGGGTTGAAGGATTTCCCCCATTCATAACCTGACGTACCTAGGTTTGATAAGATTCTAGCTAGCGTTTGTTGCCCAAGAGAAATTGGAGAAGAAGAAATTGAGGAATCCTTTCTTACTTGAGAGATTGGTCTTTCAAACCTTGGTGTATGAGAGGAGTGAATAATAAGCCAAGTAAACCCTCAAATACACCCTTAAGGATCCCCAAAGCAACATCACTAAAGGAATAGAAGCTTAGGAAATTACAACACTGACCCTGAAAAAAATCGGGTTGGATTGAATCACTGTATGTCTCGATTGTGGATATGATGGGCCATCACTCGCCCGACGGTCCGTCACCTTTACCATCACCTTTAATCAGAAGGGGTCCTTACTTTGCCCTCAGCGATGGTAGAAGTTATGGGTCGTCACTCCCTTGACGATCCATCAACCTTCCGTCACTTTGGGAACACCGAGACCTAATCGGACGAGACAAAAAACAACACGTTTCTAGACTAATGGACATCAATCTTGTCATCGAAGTCGTGATACATAAGTGACGATCTGTCTCTCATTTGATGGGACATCGATTTATTCCACCACCTCCTATGAAACTAGCAGTTCCTTTTTTATGCGAAGCCATTTTGAGGTTCGAGGTGTTAAAATATGGAATGTGGATGCACTAGTAGACTCAAACGGGATAGTTCTCGAGCATCTTCTTAATCTCAACCTTGGTAGAGTCAAGCTTTTGCAGCATCATGCTCATCACATCGTCCATCCTCCATCCTCACACTGCTGGAGTCATTAGCTATCGGCTCTCCGACCCTTGGTGGCACATAAGCTCCATTTATTTCATTCTTTGTGCTATTTCGATTCCGCCAATTTCCTTGATCTCTATTTATGAACCTAGACCTGTCATAATTATTATTTTCATAGTACTAGTGATGTATGCGCAAATCGGACCCCAACCCTTTTTTGCCTGGATATCACATTGCATTTGCTCGAACTCTTTTGACTTTAATTTCCTTGGACTTGATGCCACAAGTATTACTTAGACCCTTGGGTGTTGGCCTAGAAATCCCCCGCTTGATTGTTGACAAAATTAGCCTTCTCTTCCATATCAGGGTAGTAGTCATCATATCTGGGAAATTTCTCCTGTGCATTAACTACTTGCAACTTTTGTGTATTCATATTTTCTAAGTGCTTGGTGATCAAGTCTAGTCAGGTACAAAGATAGGCCGGCCATATCCTGGTCACGTTCTTCCTCTTTCTTTTGTTGTTCTTTTGTCATTCCCCTGAATAGTTTATTGCAGCAGCCTCAAATTCTCGAGTGTGCAATGCCCTGTTGGTTTTCGTCATCTTACCCAGTATCTTACTAGTCTCTACAAAAGTAAGCGCAATCATAGACCCATTTGCTATCCCATTTGTTATAGCTTTGTTGGTGGCACTCAATGACTTGTAAAATACTTCCAAAAGAACTTCCTATGGAAGCTTGTGATTTGGCTACTACTTCATCTTCATTTTAAATCTTAGGCACGCCTTATACAAGGCTTCTCCTGGTAACTGTCTAAATTTGTTAATCACATCCCTCAACTGAATCATTCGTGAGGGAGGGAAAAACCTCTCTAAGAAAGTTGTTGTCAGTTATTCCCAGGTGGTGATAGACTCATCTGGAAGCTCATTCGACCATAATATAGCTTTCCCTATTAGGTAGAAAGGAAATAAGCCGAGTCTAGTAGCCAACTGTATCACCCCTGGCAGTCTGTATGCATTATAGATTCCAATGAAATTGATTAAGTGCTGATTTGGATTTTCTCCGGGCGAACCATTGCACAACCCCTTCATGCTCAGTAGTTGGATCATTGTTCTTGTAATATCAAACATAGGATTAGCTGCCAATGGGGGTGGAACAATGGTTCCCATGTAACTAACCTCTTCCAGAT
This sequence comes from Datura stramonium, assembly GCA_018107945.1. Taxonomy (NCBI): domain Eukaryota; kingdom Viridiplantae; phylum Streptophyta; class Magnoliopsida; order Solanales; family Solanaceae; genus Datura; species Datura stramonium. Next base: position 151,083 of record JACEIK010001383.1, read on the forward strand.
CAAACTCTCCATCAAATAGCACAATCAATACAGCAGTACGTCCTCGGTGATGAGGGGGTTTTGTCTGTTCCTTTCTACAAAAGCGGCAGCAAATTCCATGGCTCCAGCCCTCCTAGTTTCTTCAGCTATTTGGGCTTCTTCCATTAGTCACATAGCTTCAGCCCCTTGTGCCTCAGTCAACTCTTCCTCCAAAGAAAGGTTAAGCATGCTACTGGGTTTTCACTGTTAACCTGTGACAAACCAAAAAAAACAAAAAAAAAAGTAAATCGCGAAATAAAGGCTACAAGAAGGATTTAAACACTAATTAACTATTTCCGAACCCCATTTCCTAGCAAAGACGCCAAAATTTGATCACACCCAAATTATATCTCGCAATGAGATATAAAGCGATCGCTGTCAAATATAGTGACCCAAATAGGTTGGGGTCGAACCCATAGGGAATAGGTCAAAAATAATATGTTAACAGTGAATAAATCAATCGTTAGTTGGTTTTTTAGAGGGTGTTGTAATAAAAGAAAAAGTATTTTAAGCTAAGAGTTTGATTGTATCAAATTTATGAGAAGAAACTAGGACCGTGTTTCCCATGATTTCATAATATTGAAGTCTTATTTTATTAGTGATCTATCCTTGTAAATTTTGTGTAAAACGGATGATTAATACCATCTAACATCTCTCTACGTATATAGATGAATTTCACTCTAAATCCTCTCAGACTTTAGGTGTTTATATTTTTCCCTCACCATATGTCTTGGATTAACTATCCTTGGTTAGATATCATGTCAATTAGATGAGGGTTGGTAACCTCATATTTCCATTGTTGTTCTGTTTTCCTAACTCCAACCTATTTGGTCAAGAAAGTTGATGATACATGTAAGTTTCAACATTTGCAACCGTTAAAAATAATTAAAACAAAGAGAATAACAATTTTCTCAATTCACTATTAAGGAATAACAATTTTATTTGCCTACCTCCGTTAATTCATCATGGTTACCACAATTCTAGCTAAAAAAAATTAGCCGCTCATGTTTGAATAAATAATAACATAATATTTATACGAAGTCATGATGATCACTTACAATAATATGAAACTATTTGACAAATCTTAAAAGCTACATAGAATCACAAGAACTTGATGTTTCTCTCAACAATTATATGGAATGATGTTTTCCACACTTATAATAATGTGCGACTTATCTGTTAATCCTCAATTGATTCTCAATGCATGAATAAATATAAAAACGTCCTAAAAAGGGGGTATTATAGTAGTAGAATAAGTCTGCATCTCTTCCTACTTGGACGGGGCTTTGACTTTGCAGGCCTTGAGTAGGACAACCAGGGTTTACGTCGCGTGGCCCATAGTGGTGGTATTGCTCCACATCACGTAGCTTGCTTTATTGCCTTCCCTGCATGTTACATAGTTCTGTGTGATGGAGGTGCTACGCAATGGTAGCCTTCCTTTTGCTGTGACACTTGTTCCTTTTGCGTTCGATTTAGCAACACTTGCTCTTTTAAGCCCCAAATGAGTCAAAACCCATCACTTTTCATCCTGCATCTAATTTTGTATGTTAGCTCTTTTTCACAAATATCATTTAAAACAAAAGCAATCACACATTATTAGTTCTCAAAACATAGTTAAGTATGGGTAAAATAAGGTAAATAAGTGCGTAAATATTCCCAACATCACCTATCGTGCTTTCATGTAGGTTAAGTTTACATCACATGCATTTTTTAAATCTCGTTGCATATCTATTGGTGTGTACACTATTTCTCCATCATTAAGCTTTGCTTGTGCAATACAACTAACTAAGATTGTGGTTGCATGTCTCTATGCGCAAGATCTTTTAGTCTGTGGGCAGAGTACTTCATTGAACTATGTAAATTGAAACAATTTTGACTTTCATATAGATGTGCTTAGGCTCAGGGGTCTAGCAGTTCAGGTCCTAGTAGGGCACCAGGTGCCAGTCATACCCCCCTAAGGCGGGGCGTGACAAACTTGGTATCAG
>JACEIK010001383.1:171559-198807 GCA_018107945.1 Datura stramonium
TTCGTTTTAGATTTAGTATAAATTAGGAAACAAAATATCAAAATCTTCTTCACACTGTTGTCTGCATTTTTAGAGTTAAAGTTTATTGACATTTGATTAGGTTGATACCTTAGTCCAATCCCTATGGGATTGATACTTGGCTTACTTGAGCCATTTTACTACTTGTTCGACCACGAGCAGTTGCGTGTAGTCATCCAAACACCAAACAATCCGCAATGGGGTTGAATACACTAGCATCTAGCCATTTGATAATCTCCGTTTTCAGTACTTCTTGCATTGGTGGTTTCAGGCGTCGCTGATGCTATACAGTTTGGCTCGAGTTGTATCTTGTGAGTATATATTCCTGGAGGGATCCCGATGATATCAGCTATGGTCCAACCAATTGCCTTTTTGTGCCTTTTTAATACTGTGACCAAATATTCTACTTGCCAGCCTGTCAAATCTGCTGCAATAATCACTGGCAATCTTGGGTCTGAAGTTATATGACCCCATTGCCTCTAGGGCATTCACCAGCTCCGTGTACCCCGGTACCCCATCTCCGTCATAGTTCATCAAGACAACTACTAGTGTGTTAATATTCATCATCTCTTCCACGGGAACTAGCAGCTTGTTGTGTTCCATCTAGGTGTTTGCAAATGTAGCTCCCTTGGTATTGGCCTAAATGAATCACAAAAGGAAAACAAAGAAAATGTAAATGGGGAAATAACAACCACAAGTCAAATACAAACAAGAAATCTAATCTTAGCTGTATTCCCCCGCAATGATGCCACTTTTTGTTGACGCTCAAACTCACACTTCCTGACAAAGTATGAAGCAGTCGTTGTCAATAAAGAACCCAACTAAGAGGTTGGGGTTGAACCCACAGGGAATAGGGTAAGATCTATACTGATGCCGGCAATTGAACTTGTTGGTGAGTTATCTCCAAATTGGGGGGTTTTAAAGAAAACAATATTAAAGAAAAATTATATTTGTGACTTGAATCAAGATTAAGAAACAACTAGGGTAAGTGTTCCTATCACGACCCGAGCCTACACCCTGGCCGAGGCATAGCACTTGGTGCCACAAGTGACCCCAAGGTAACCCATGGTCTATCATTACACTGGTAAACTGAGCAAACATAAGCGGAAACTTTAAAAATACAATCATTCAAGAAAATACTAATTTGACAAAGAGTCAATATATCAAAGAAACAATACTGCATAACTGTGTCTAAAAGCCCACTACAAACTGATGAGTTGTTAGGATACGACCAAAGCCAACTCTAAAATCTGTCAAAATAAGAACTATCTGAAAACAAATATTGTCATTGGAATATGAGGACTCACCAAACACTATTGCTGATATTGTTTGAGGAAAACAACGAATGATGTTGGGACTGAGAACCTGCGCCTGTATTATAACATGATACGACATGGAAAGTATGCGTCAGTAATTTGAATGTACTGAGTAAGTGAGAGATAAAATAACCATGAAAGAAAAAGTATCTGAACTGTAATAACATGAAATGACAACTGAAATACTATAATCTGGTAAAATTGAACTATAACTGATATGGTTGAAAATGACCCTGGCTGATACACATGTCCTGGAATTGAGATACTGAGTTGAGCTAAACTAATCTGAACTGAACTGTGACTGTACTGATAAGTCGGAGAGTCTATAAACAATATATAACCATGTGAGCTAAACATGGAGTTCAATGTATATGCCCCATCGATAGAACATATATACCTTGCCAGGGTATAAAGGAATGAAATGTTAGATCACTGTCTGGGCCTATTTGGGCTAATTAACCTACAATGGCATTATAGTTCTGGGAACCTGGATGTGTTGGAACCCCAGTTTGCTCGGAGCTAGTCCTACACCCACTGAATAGTCCTAGTCTGACTACTAAGCTGATAGCTTGAAGCTGGGGCCCAAGACTAAGTCAGGAATACTTACCTCGAACTATCTTGAGAGTCTTATCAGACCGGATAACTACAACTAGTGTGCTAAGACTGGCTAGAGCTTCTGATCTAGAAGCGTCATAGCCGTATAGAGAACAAACTCAAACTGATACTGCTAGTTCTCAGACTAGTTAGAGCTGCTTAGCTGGAAGCATTGTAACCGTTTAAAGAACTAATTGATAACTGATAACTGGGAGGCATTACTAGCACCTCAAGAACTGACTATAGTCAAACTGATCAATTGACATTGCTGGAAGATACACTGATAGAGTCAAGTAACAATACTGTCTAATCAACTATGCAACACCCAAATTACTGCCTTCAAGAACTAGGGATAAAATCATAATAATCCATGTAAGGAGATAATGACCAAAATTATCACTAACAACAACCCTCAATACTCAATAGAATTATAACAAGAAGAAATTCCATAATTTACTGACAATTGAACTCTAATAGTGAACTTCAACGCTAGAACTGATAAGAAATTATGAAAGGTTTTTGTGACACAAGGGAAGAACAATCCCCTTATTGAATTTCCACATACCTGGTGTCGAATTTCTTGGAAAGGATCCGGAGAATTTTAGAGGAAGAATTGAAGGCCCTAGCTTTTCCCTTAGAAGTCTGTCTGTAATTTCTTCATACTGTGAATGAGAGGAATACGTTGATCACTACTTAAATTCTCTCCTAAACATGTCCAAAACGACATAGTTTATGATTAAAAGATGGAAAGTTACTAAAATACGCTTGAAATAAAATATTAAAAACTGCCCGACAGGACCCAATGGGTCACACAACGAGTCGTTGGTTGACACCATGACTCGTTGGGAACATTCGTTGGACCTAGGACTAGAATTTGGTTAACTGGAAACTGGAAACGAGGGGGACCACAAATCGTTGGACGAACCAAAGGGTCGGTGGTACCTCTCGTGGCCACTGGCAGGGACTTGCATAAAATAATGGACCCCCTTCTCTAAAGGGTGACACCATGACTCATTGGTTGATCCAACAAGTTGTTGTCTGTTCTCGTCCTGGCTACTGGAATCCTGAAGGATTTTGGGACTTGTCACCATTAGTGGACACAACGACTTGTTGTATGATACAATGGGTCGTTGTTGCACGTCTTTGTCACTAAAAGAGTTTATAGACAACACCTTGGAGCCCCAACTAACGAGTCACATCACAAGTTGTTATATCAAACAACGACTCGTCATTTGACTCGTGGGTTCCTGGAAAGGGGTTAACTAGTTTCTTAGTTGGGAATACAATAAGGGACAGGACGACTCGTTGTTCCTCACAATGGGTCATTCCATGTCCCGTTGGTCCCTAATGGACAACTGACATGGCTGACAACAACCTAGACAATGGGTCATTGTTGCTGACAATGACTCGTTGTCTCGATAATTCTAGGACAAAATTTTCTGGTTTCCCTTGATTTTTCATTAAATTTCTGAGTTTGTACTAGGAAGGTTTCGGGGTCTTACAGTTCCCCGTGGGTTCATAACTACGTCAGGTATATATACGTGATCAATCCCAATGCTTACTTGTAGAACTTATAACTAGGGTTCATCCAAATGACTAGTTCATCCCTATTGGATGACTTTATTCAATAATCGGGTTAGGTCTCATGAGCGATTTGGAACTAACCATTATCAATATGTTTCAAATTTAACTGTACTATGACCATAGCTCAAGTTATTACAATGATTATAAAGACCAAGGCTTTGTTGTAATTCTCTTTTCCTAATATCTACTTCTCTAGGTTCAAGAAAATAAAGAATTCGGGCAAGTCCTAACATTTAACACTATTAAGAAACGTTTAAAGATGAAGAGAATACAATACAAGCTTTTCACATTGGTTTTGAATAACTTTTGTGCAACCCTAGTTCGTTAATCCACCATGGTTCCCACAACTCCTATTTGTGGAGGTTTTAGCCTCTCATGGTTGTAAGATTACAATTTTCATTCATAGACAAACACATAATTTAATACTTACAACAACAATTAGAAGAAAATCAGATTTGAATATCAAAGTACAATCTCAAGAACAATGGATGAAATCAAGAATTTGATCTGAAGAATTGCTCCTCAAAACTTGATAAAAATTCACAATAATAATTCTTCACACGTATACTAACTTGATTTTGTCCTTCTCTAACTAAAATAAAACATAAAATCTCTTTATACAGACATTAGAAACCTTTTCCTGAGCTAATAGGGAATATTCCATATCTGGTGTCGACTGTGTCATGACTGGACCTATGACCCGTAGCAGGATTGTACAGGTCATACCTATTTCTCGTAAGTCCTTGGCTGTTGCAGATTTGGTTAAGTGTTGGCAGATAGCTACAACTCCTACCTTCGTCCTACGAGTCGTACAATTCTTTTGTGTTTTGTCCCTGAGAACTCTGACATCTTTTGAAATTCTCCACAAGTGTTGTGGTATGACTCATACCTTATTCCTATGACTCGTACTATCTGTAGTGCCTAAAGTTCTTCAATGTATTGAAGAATCTTCTGAACTTCACCACAGTTCCTGGTATGGTTCATACATTGATGTTATGATTCGTGAGTCCATCCGTACCAAGAGTATTCCTTTGTGCAATTTCCTTTGGATAATTCCACAACTCCAGTTACGGCTCGTACCATCTTGGTACGGGTTGTACAGAATGTCGTATGTTGCCTTCTTCTCACTTTATCCATCTAAATTTCATCAAGGTTCTCAGTACGACTCATAATATCAAGGTACGGCTCGTACTGAGAATTGTACTTTAGCTGATTTTCTACATTTTAATGCTTCTTTCGCACATCTTTGCTCCAACACTTATTCTCCCTAAAATCAAATTAAAAGTGCCTCATATCCGTATAAACATACCTAAATCCATGCTATTTTTTAAGTTTTAAGCATCGAAAGTGCTGTCAACTAAAAACACTTCAGAGCCCCAGAAGCATTTCAGACTTAGGAAATTTTCCCAATATTCTAGTGCTATGGATGAAGTGGGACACCAGAGGGTCTCTAAGGCTTAGAAAGTTGACTAACAATTTGGTGCTACTGATGGATTTCAGCGCCATAGGGTCTCAGAAATGCATAAATTTTGCTATGTCCTTGGTGCTATAGTTGGAGTGGGGTGCCCGGAGCTAGACGTCATAGGAAAATTGAGCTAGACTTGGGGCTAAGCATGGGATGGCGTGCCATACACTTCTTGAATGGATCTTTGCTTATTTTAGAGATAAATACTTAAGGGAGAAGGTGTCATTTGAAGTTTCACCTATAAATGCAGCATCTAGGAAATTTTTAACATATCATTCATCATTTTGTTTGATCGTAGAAGGTCGTAAAAGCAACTTTTGGAGGAGAGTCAAGTTCACACTTAGGTTTATACTTTTCTTTATTGTTTTATGTTGAGTGATAATTATGTCTTTGTTTTTCCGCTTTTCTATGAGTGGCTAAATGCCCATTCTAGGGTTTTGGCCATAGTTGATGGTTGACATTTGAAAGACTAATTAATGCTAGTTTTGATTTTTCGTTAAAGGTTTTTTATATTTACTTGTTTTAATTGTTTATTCTCTAGACTGATCACCTTGTGAGTAAATCTGTTCGCTTTTTGTTGAACTTGGGAAAGAGAATCGAAAGGGTTAAAAGTAAATGTAAAATAGGAATTTGAAGATCCTTTGGCACATTGGTTGAAGGTTAGAAGTTGTTGTTGAGGATAGCGATATACCCTTCAACCCTATTTAATTGAAATACAAGTATGCATAACCATCATTTCATGTATCTCCAGCGACCGTAGGGATTTAGGCATTAGGGTTCATGAGATAGTTCTTGGATGCTCGATAGAGTGGAAAGAAATCAGATGGTAACTTGCAAGTAGCAACCTTAGGAGCAATCAATCTAGCGTAATCACGTCTTGAAAACACAACCTGAAACAAAAGTATCAATTACCTAGATTTTCATCATCATTTGAAGTTCAAACAAGTTTTCAACAATCTTTGTTCTTTAGTTAATTATTACATTTCAAGTTTGGTAGATTAATTCACCGAACCAATCCTCAATTATCTTGTTTGTTGGAATAGCAAAATAAAGAAATAACCTTAAATGATTGATCTGACAAGTCTCTAAGGGATTGATAATCGGGACTTCACCGTCCTATATTATTTGACGACCATGTGCGCTTGGGTGACATCAAGTTTTTGGCACCATTGTCGAGGACTGAAAGATTGATTGACTGTTTATAGGTTAGAAAGTCGGGCCGATCAGGTGTCTTCATTTAAGCGACGGTACAGAAGAAGAACGAAACGAAGTGAGAGGCGGGGGCAGGGAAAAGAGTCTTTTATTCTGCTATTCTATATTTTACATTTTTCTTTGTTTGTTTTTGAAGTTTACAGGTGTTTTGTGCTCAGTGTATGCCGAATATTAGAAGTCAAGAACCACTTTTGGCTTCTTTTGATCCTAAAATTGAGAGAACCTTTTAAAGGTTAACTATGGAGAATAACAAGCAGGCACAGGGCAACAACCAGGAGAGGGTTCTAGTGTTGAATTTTTCTAGGCCGAACTTGGAGAACTCTTTTAAAGTTATCATCAAGACGGCCGTCACTGGGAACTTCAAGTTAAAGGAAGGGACTGTATCGTTGGTCCAAAACTCTTTTCAATATCAGGGAAAGCCGCATTAGGAACCCCACAAGCATTTGATGACGTTTGTGGAGCTGAGTGAGAACTTTCACTCTCAGAATGTATCAGATAAGTAGGTAAAGCTCACGTTGTTTCCATTCTCCTTAATTGGTGAGGCCAAGGAGAAGCTTCCAAATGAACCAGCAGGTTCCATTACTACTTGGGAGGTTCATTCCAACAAGTTCATCAACAGGTTCTTCTCTTCAAGTAGGACAAAAGTGTTAAGAGGGAAGATCTGTGGTTTTGTGCAGAGAGATGGTGAAACCTTAGCTAAGGCTTGGGATCGATATAAGGGTTACTTGAGAGATTTCCTACACCACATGTAGCCGAAGGAGATTAGTGAGCACAACTTTATAGAAATACTGAAGCCGGAGTCAAAGATCTTGCTTGACGCCACCACACAAGGATAAATTATGTCTAAGAGCTATATGATATAGAAGCTCTTTTGAACCTTATTTCAGAGGGGAGTCAAGACTATCAGGACTCAAGCAGAGGATTTACAGCAACAAAGGTGCCAGGAAAGCTCGAGCTAGATTGTATGGTGGCAGTCAGAGTAGATATAAGTTAGCTAGTGAATGTGATTAGCAAACTTGTGATCACACTAGTAGGAAGTTAGGTACAGCAGGTCCACCAGCTCTAAACTCCACCACCATCATGTGAGGTGTGTGGAGAAGGCCACGCTTATTCAGGTTGTCCATTAAACCTAGAATCTACATTTTTGTGGGACAACAAGGTCATGGTGGAGGTTTTGCAGGTAACATCTATAACTAGGGATACAGGAATAGAGTCAATCCCTTATAGGGAGTGAATCAGAATTTCTAAAGGCTCCAGAACACCTATCCAAGACCTCAGGGCCAGTAGCCATGCAGTTCACTTTAGGAGACAAAAAAGTAGTGGATGGTTTAGTAGACTCAGGTGGTTAATGAGATGCAGAAATCCATCCATGAGCAGGAGAGAAAGATGGGGAAATTTTCCATTCATTAGACTAACAAACAACAAGGGACACTTCCGAGTAACACCGATAAGAACCCCAAGGAAAATGTGAGCGCAATTTCTTTGCGCAGTGATAAAGAGAGTGGTGAGGTGATCCCTAGAGAAAAGAAAGCTAATGAAGAGGAGGTTGTGATGTACAGACAGGAGGTTGGTGAGTCAGGAAACTCAAAGACAAAGTTGATAGAGACAAGACCACCCCCTCCATTTCAAAAGAGGTTTAAGATTCAGAAAGAGGGCTCAACTTGCCAGAAATTTCTTGATGTGTTGAAGCATGTACATGTTAACTTATCGTTGGTGGAGCTTCTGAAGAAAGTTCCAAAGTATGCCAAGTATCTTAATAACATTGTGGCCAACAAGAGGAGGATGACGGAGTTTGAAACTATGGCTCTCACGGAAGAGTGTAGTTCTCTGGTGCAAAATAAAATTCCTAAGAAGTTGAAAGACTCCGAGAGCTTCACCCTTCCAGTGTTGATTGGAAATAGAGAAGTAGGTTCCACATTGTGTGACTTGGGTGCAAGAATTATTTTTATGACTGCATCCTTGTTCAAAACTTTGGGCTTAGGTAAACCATGTCCAACCATAATAACCTTGCAGCTTGTTGATCGGTCTCTTGCTTATCCTGATGGAATCATAGAGGACGTCTTGATTAAGGTTGGACCTTTCTTTTTACCAGTGGACTTCATAATCCTAGATTACAAAATAGATGCAGCAATTCCCCTAATTTTAGGAAGAGGATTCTTAGCCACCGCAGACACTGTTATAAAGGTGAAGCCAAGAAAGATGTCGATGACTGTGGATGGCTAGGAGGCAGTATTTGATGTGTTTAGAGAGGCATGGTGGCCACCTCATTATAAGAATTTCATAGTGAAGCCAATGGTCTAGCCCGGAGGGTGTAAGCGGGCAGTTGAGCAGCATGTGCTACATGAGAATTTAGCAAGTTCAACAAGTGATATTGATGATCTCACTCAGATGAAAGAGTGAGAGTGACTTTCATCGTGCCCTACATTAAATAAGGCTCTACATATGAGGCAACCCATGAATGTCGTGCCACGACTATAACTAAGATTCTTGGTGGGAGGCAACCTACCTTTCTAATATTTTGTTTTTCCAGAGATGAACAGGGCTTTTGAGGCAAAAAGAGCGGGGAAAATGAGCTGAAAAAATAGTAAAGACTAGGGTGAGATAACTGGCGTGGGGCGCTAGGTGTTAACTCTAGAAAGAAATTTTTTTTAGGTTAATATCCACAAAGAAAATTTATTTGTATGTATGTGGCGAGGTGACTGATGCGCCGCACTAGGGTAATGTGGTCCGAAAACTTTTTGGTTCAATGGGTCAAAGTTGACCCAAGAACCTTAAAATTACCAAAAACCCATTCCCCACACCTTTATTTTAAATCCCCATTCATCCTCTCTCACTAAAAGTCAAAATAAAAAGCGAATAAAATTCTCACTCTCTCTCCAGTACGCCGTAACTTTTCCCTCTCCTTGTCCCCCATTGTTGTCTTCTCCAAGAATCTTGGTGAAGCTTGTATATCCAGCTCAAGTAACTAATTTTCTTCCCTCATAGTTATTTAGTGTGACAAGAATGCCCCCACACCCTTCTTCCCCAAGCTAAAGACCCAAAATCACCATTGTTGGTGAAAACCTTGAGTTTCATAATATGGGATTCATGAGCTTTAATTTCTTAAATTCCTCCATGATAATGTGTTATCCGTGTTGGGTTGCTTATTTTTAGTTGAATACAGTGATTTGAAGTTGTGGAGATGAAGGGGGTTGATGATGTGAATTTCATGATTTTGGTGGGTAGGATATTAATTGTAGAGAGAGAAAGTACTTGGTTCTTGAAGTCTTGAATGTGAAGAATATTGGGTTGTTGAAAATTTATGTTAATTCATTGTAGATTGTAGTAAATTTTATGTTGATTTTTGAATGAATTGAATATAGCTACTTTCATGTGTGGGTTACTTGAATGATGAATTAAAGGAGGAAGGGTGAAAGGAATGACCAAATTGAAGCATTCTTGAAAAAATAGATTAGAGATTGAAAAATTCATGAACTTTGTTGTAATGTGGAATTAGTGAATAATTTGGAGGTTGAGATTTGGGATGATAATAGGGAAGTCTTGAGTACCCTATTTTACAAATTCTCAAAAATATGCTAGTAAATTAAGTGTGGGGTCCTTTTGCACCCATTACACCTAAATAGCTAGTCGTTTTGTTCATGAACTGATCTTGTGAAGTTTTTGATTTTTGTTTGGAAAGTTTCATGGAATCAAATGCTATAATAGGAAAGGTGATACAGGTAGCTGGAAATGGTTTTAAGAGGCTCCGAAAAGGCACAAAAGGATCGAGTTCATCGGCTAAGGGAGCCCCTGCTAGGAGGTTTGGACAAAGAGCAGTGTAGCCTCATGGATTATAATGGTTCAACACACAAAAGGAGGTAAAATATGCTCCTGATAATTGGATTGACGAAGGTCGTCTTGCACTTGAGTTTTCCACCATTCTTGACAAGGTCCGTGAGTTGGGAATAGGCTACATCTTTGTCGAACCGGAGAGTGAAACCTCACTTTGGTGAGGAAATTTTATGCAAACTAGAGCAATTCTTTTGGGGATAGTACCAAAGTCAAAATATGGGGTCAGGTGATCCATTTTACTTATAAGAGATTCAATACTTTCCTCGAGGCACCTGCGGCAGACCCATCTGAGTACTTTATTTTGCTAGAAATGACTCTATACTAAGACATTTTCCATACTCTTTGTAGTGAGTATTTATCAGCCAGTTCGGAAAGGTATCATAATGGCACTCACTCAACCTTTGTGTTCTCCTACATGAATAAGGAGTCAAATGTCTTGGTGAAGTTGGTTTGTTTTGGGTTACTCCCTAGGACCCATATGCCAGACATCCCTAGATAGTGAGTCGTATTGGTATACATTCTAATGAAAGGGATACAAATAAGCTTTGGTGTAGTACTCCAAGACAACATGAGGAGATTGAGGGGTCATTATAGGTTGAAATTCTATTATGGCAGTCTCTTGAACTAGTTTTTGATAGAGGCAGGCATTGAGGAGGAAGTGGAAGATCTTCACTTACCTCGAGTAGGGCTCCTAGCAGGCAAGATGATGGACATCACAAAGGTTAAGGAGCCCATCACTTCCACAACTCCACCTCTCTTTGTAGCTGATCTCCAAGCCTAAGATGATAGTTAGAGAGACCGTATATTTGGAATGCTTGATTTGCAGTTGAGAATTGGAGGCTGACCTGCCACAGATGATAAGATGATGGTGCGAGAGGATAGATGCCCACTCACTGACAGTGCTATAGATATGCGTAGAGTGGGACCTGCCTTTGAGGAGTCGCTGGACGATGATGAGGCCATGGTGCTTGCCGATGGAGTTGATGACTTGGAAATTAATGATGAGGAGGATGATGCTACCACGGAGCCATGCAGATTGATGGCGAGGATTATGATGAGGACGATGGTGATCAAGAGTACAATCCTGGTAATGATGCATAGTGGCCCAGAATGTTCATTTTCTCTACCTATTTGATATAATTGTGTGTGCACTAACGACAATGCACTGTTTAAGTGGGGGTGGAGGAAAGATTCCTACATGCTCTTAGTTTGTTATATATGTAGTAGGCCATAACATAGTATCATTCCCAGTGGTAGTAGCTCTGCGATTCATTAGATCATGTTTTGTAATAGATAGTATTGGTGGTGACTGATAACCTGGATGATGCCTGTGATGTTAGATAATCTATTCATCTTTGTTAGTTGAGTTTGTTTAGTTTAAAAAAAATCTTTTTTTCTGTCGTTGTAGGAGTAGTGACCCTTCCCTATGATATGTGGATGACGACCGTCTTAAGGGAAATTAGTCATGTTTTTTTTATTTATTCGATTTGAGTCAGGCATAATCACTTGTGTGCTCTTTGACATTCCACCTAGACGCTAAGCTTGAGTAACTGAAGTGGTAATATTATGTGAGAACTCTATGTGAGACACACATAGTTTTTAAATTAACTCAACATACCTGTAGGGCTTAATAGTGAGGAGTATCATTCAATATGATTTTATGAATGCGTAGCTATAGGAAATCGACTAGAGTCTTAATGCCATGTGAGGTGAGATTAATTGTTTTGTTTTATACATATTGTAGCATCTAGAACTTGACTTACTGTATTATTGGATGGATAGTTGTGTAGAGAGTTAAGAGATGATTAAGGCGTTTCTTTGAAAAATCCATGTTTCCCATGTTGTTGTACCTTCCTGACCATTTTCCCTAGTTAACCCCCTTGATCTTTAAGCCTTATTCTTTAATAAGCCACAATAGTAGCTTATTCTCTTTTGTTTTGAGACCTCCAGAATTGTTGATCCAAAGTAGTATTAGGCCATTGAGACTTGAAAGTGAAGGTCCATCTCTGCATGAATGACAAGGGAAAGGAAAGAAAGAATGTTGTGTGGAAAGTAAGAAGAGAAAATAAGAAGGGGTTCCCATAAAATATGTTGTTTACTTGCTTCTAGGACAATGAAGGAAAGAGAGTTAAGAGTGAAAATTCTTAGTAACTTTATAAGAAAAGGATAGAAGTCAAGTAATGAAAAAGGGGCACGAAAAGAAAAGAAAAAGGGTGAGTAAAGTCAAGGGTGAACAACAAGGAAAAGGTGGTGGAATTGAAAGATAAAAAAATGCCTTAAAAGTGCTTTGTTTGGGTAATCACTATAAGAGAAAAATCATTCATACCCGTCCCTTAGCTAATATTACAACCAAGAAAAGTCCTTATGATCTTAATCTCATGAAATGACTAAGTAGTCTAAGTGCACATAAAGGGAAAGATTGTGGTATGTTGCATATGTTTGATACATCATTTTTGAGTGTGAGGGTGCCTTACTTATTATGTTCCATGCTTTGCATTGATAATTGAGAGAGGAAATATCACTAAAAGTGAGGGGCATAAGATGTCTAAGTTAGTGTACTATGTGTTTCATATAACATATTTAATCATGTTTGCCCTATTTTAAAAAATGAGTCGGTTATAGTCTTGAATGTGAAAACTCTACACATGCTTGATGTGAATTGCTAGAAGTTGATGAACCACTTAATCGTATGATCTCTGCTAGCTGTTTGAGTTCTAATTGATAGAGGTGACAAGTAGGGAGAAAATATGAGTTTGTGCCTGGAGTTCAGGATTGTTTGAGGATGAATAATAGTTTAAGTGTGGGGTGGTGATGTTGGGCATATTATTATACCAATTTGCCATGTTTTTATCCATGTTTAGCCTTGTTTTGAGTTTATAATCCTTGTGAAATGCATAAATTCATGTATTCGTCTGTCTTGTAAGCTAATGAATGTTTCTAGATCTTTTGAGCAAGAAATCAAGGAAAAAGGATCCAAAATTGACTTAAGGTGTGAAGAAAGAATAGTTCGAGAAGATTGGCTTTAAGCTATGGTTGGCATGGTGACCAACACTTGTTCTTTAGAAAAATGTGCACCATAGTTTGTGCTATGAATGGCGTAGGGTGTAAGGTCCCTAGCTTCAAAGATGAGAATTTGACAAATACCTTGGCGAGATGGATGACATGGAGCCCTAGAAACATTCTATAATTAGGAAATTTTCCCAATATTCTAGTACTACGGATGAAGTGGGTGCTAGAGGGTCTCTAAAGATAAGAAATTTGACTAAAACTCTGGTGCTACGGATGGAGTGGGGCGCTACAGGGTCTCAGAAGTGCATAATTTGGCTAAGTCCTTGGTGCTATAGCTGGAGTGGGGCGTCCGGAGCTAGACTTTAGAGGAAAATTGAGCCAGACTTGGAGCTATGCATGGGGTGGCATGCCAAACACTTTCTAGATAGATTTTTGCTGATTTTAAAGCTAAATACATGAGAATAAAAGCGTCATTTTGAGGTTCACCTATAAATACAACATCTAAGGAATTTTTAGCATATCATTCATCATTTTGTATGATCGTAGAAGGTTATAAACGCAAGTTTTGGAGGAGAGACAAGTTCCTACTTAGGTTTCTTCTTTTCTTTACCTTTTTATTTTGAATGATAATTATGTCTTTGTTTTTCTTCTTGTCTATGAGTGGCTAAACATCCATTCTAGTGTTTTGGCAATAATTGATGGTTGACGTTTGAAATACTAATTAATGCTAGTTTGATTCTTCATTAAAGGTTCTTTACATTGACTTGTTTTAATTGCTTATTCACTAGACTGATCACCTTGTGAGTAAATCTATTGGCTTTTGGTTGAACTTGGGGGAAAGAGAACTGAAAGGGTTAAAAGTCAATGTAAAATAGGAATTAACAGAGATCCTTTTACCTATTGGTTGAAGGTTAGAAGCTGTTGTTGAGGATATGGATATCCTTCATCCTTGTTTTGTTGAAATACAAGTAGGCATAACCGTGGTTTAATGTATCTCCAGCGACCATAGGGATATAGGCGTTAGAGTTCATGAGATAGTTCTTGGATGCCTGGGAGAGTTGCAAGAAATGATATAGTAACTTACAACTACCAACCTTGCGAGGAATTTATCTAGCTTAATAAAGTCTTGAAAACTCAACCTGAAATGAAAGTGCCAGTTTCCTAGATTTTCATCATTATTTTAAGTACAAATAAGTTTGCAACAATCTTAGTTCTTTAGTTAAATTTTACATTTCAAGTGTAGTAGTTTAATTCATTAAACCATTCCCCAATTATATGTTTTGTTAGAATAGTGAAATAAAGAAATAACCTTAAATGATTGATTTGAAAAATCTCTAAGGGATCGATAATCGGGACTTCACCATTTAGTATTACTTGACGACTGTGTGCGCTTGGGCGACACCACTGTCCTTTATGAATCTATGCTAGTATATGAATATACTATGATGGTATCATTGAAGATTGAGGAATGTCTCATTGAATGATATACAAAATCATTCACGATACCATGCCAATAAATGGATATGTTGTGATGGTATCATGTAGGATTAAAGAATGTCTTCCTGAAGGACTGCTTATCACTTCATGCTAGATTAGTGGTATCACATATGCTATATAGGTATCATACCTTCTTTTACATAACGTATGAGTTCAATTTGAAAATATTCCTAGACTGGATATTGTCGTACAACTTTGGACAGTGTGCTTTTGTAAATGTAGATTTGGTGAACTTCAATTGCTTATTTGGATATGTTAGTAATGAAGTTTTTCCAACACATCTCTTCATGTTCAATTCTAGCAGCATCAATGTGATTGGACTTATCTGTACCTATAAAACTGATTAGGGGTGTATTTTTTATGAGCTTTCTAGGTAACCAAGGCCTTGCGTGCTTATAGAAATAGGTGTGTGGGTGAAAGATATAGCCAATGGATATGCGGTGATGGTAGGATTTTTCTTTTTTAATTTAATATACACTTTCACTCTCATATCATTAAATATTTTCATGGGTGGAAATTCAAGGGAAAGTACATACTTGACTTCAATGTTGCTCGTAGTAGCATTCTTTTTCAGTTATGTTGATATTTGTCAGCTCAAATATGTGAAATTACAAGTAGCATCGACTAGGATTGTATTAGCGTCAAAATTAACATATTGTTAGTTTGAATCCCAACTTCCATTGTGTTGCACTAAGATTTGATCCATGGGGAAAATCATGACAACTGAAGTAAGAGGCAAATCTCGGCTAGGGTTTATTTGAATTGGGGAAGGAAGGTATGCTCTTTGTTGGACTCTGCTTCGCTCTCTAGCATTTTATTATGTTTTGAAGAAAGATGTTTATTTTCTATAACTAATTAATGGGTATGAAAGTAAAGGGGTAACAGGCTGTAAATAGTTTGCTCCGATGGGACAACTATATAGTCTTTCCCTAAACATATCAGTTATAAAGTGGCTAAAGTAGTATTTAAATCGTAGGTTTTTAGTATTACGATTATGATCAAACCATTAAAAATGTAGTCAAATCAAAATCAATTTGCATTCAAGAACCTTTCAATAAAAACAACTTTTTTAAATAAGTCGACTTTGAAATAAAAATCGAGATAAATTAGTAAATCAATTAACCAATTTAACTTCTTAACTCAACATATAAAATAATTATTTGCAAAAATGGACCAAATATTATAATTAAGCCATAAATGATCTTAAATTGGCAAGATAAAATAAGCACTTAGCTGCAACAATAAATTAATTTTTAAAACTATCAATATAAACATAATCAATACTTTAATAATTATATAGATTAGGGGTTGCAAATTTAGCCCGAATCCCTTTGACCTGTTCAAGTTTTAATATATTTTAATTAGTGTGATTTTGATGATGAATTGATTTGTGTTAGCCCAGATCAGCCAATAGTAGATCAACAACCCATATAAACTCATAATGATTTGGGAAAGCCACGCGAATGTACCTATTTAGGGTTGATCTTTAAATTTTGTCCCTTAAGATAACTACTTCTAATTTCTACCCTTGACAACTTTTGCTTAAAAATTAAATTAAAATAATAACCCTAATATAGAAATATATATAAACTAAATGCATCTTAATTTTTCGTAACAAACTTTGCATAATAAATATTCTTTTCTCCGGTGGCTCTTCATGTCACGACCAAATTTAGGATTATGACCGGTGCCAAGGGACAGAAACCTAAAGCAAGCCTTTCGGAAATTTTAAAGAAAATCAGGCAGAGTTTACACTTTTTTTGGACCATCCAAAAATTTTCCTGTATCAACAAAAAATAACACGACAATCCATATCACCAAAATAGGCCAAATTATTCGTCCTCAGTCTATTAAACAACAATAATACTAAATTCATCTCCAAATATGAGAATAAGTCTAATACTAGTCTCAAGTCTATAATAACGAAAGAATACACATGACTCTAATGGAATGACTATGGAGCGACTCTAAGAGTTCAAAAGAAGAAACCATAATAAATAAGTAAACTTCTTGCCCATGCGAAGCAATGTAGGGCTCACTAGAAACTATCAACTCGTATGCTCTAGTTAATGAAATCCTTACCAACATCACCTGCAGTTTCTGAAAAAAAATAGCGAGGAGTGAGTCGCTAGCTCAGTGAGTAATAACACTTAACCACAACCATTTTTATTGGGGACAAGTTACAAAAACATGCCAGTAAGATAATAAGAAAATATAATGAAATAAAATGTCCTTTGAGAAATGGTAATAATTATCGCTCTTGTTTGTTTCATGTAAGCATAAATCAATTAACCATTTGCTAATAAAATTCATAAATACTATCATATCAAATCTGATGTGTTGGGAGGTTTGCAAGGATGAATCATGTAATCGGTGTGGCTCCCTACCTTAAGAGATAGCCAACAACTATACACTAGTTCTACCTTCCCACTATCGAGGGTCGTAACGGTAATCTGAAATACAAGATGCATCAGGTCTAATGAACCCGACGTTAGCTACGGGATCCATCAAGGTCTACTCCCATTTATTTTTATTTGTAAATAGTAAATACTCATATGAAAGCATTCTCACAATCGTATAGGGCACTTAAGTTCTTATAAAATCATGTACTTTCTTTTCGGTAAGGATAATCCTCTCAAGTAAAAGTAAAACATATTTAGTAATTCTAAGAACATCTAAAATAACGGTAAACATATCGAATAAATATTTCAGTACCATATCGAGTCAAAAGACTTGTCCCACATGCAATTTCAAAGCATTTAGTAAACATTATATTTTCAAATCATCTATAAATGATGCAAGCAATGAAAACACAAATTGCGGTAAGGTTACTACTCACCGTACTCTTGTCGAAATATTCAACTTGTCGCCTCGAGCAATTTGTATCACTTCCTTCTATTAATTTATAATCATATTATATTGATCTTGTGTTAATTTCTTTATTAAGGATAACTCACAACTAAATTAGAATTTCCACCCCTCGAGATTCACTTTTTGGCTCTCGATAAGCCAAAAATATATATTTTTTCTATATGAATGACCTAACCACTCCATAGTCTTCTAATGTGGAAGGGAATTCATATAGTTTATCCCTGGATTATTCATAATACTTTTTTTGGTACATGTAAACTCAACTTACTAGCATTGCTGGCCTAAAATTTTCATTGGTAAAAGATTTTTAATACCTAAAAGAAATCTTATGAATGTTGGAAACAATCACACCAGAAGATTCAAAGTCTAAGTTTAAATAATACATGAATAAGTGTTTAAGATTTCTTATCGTTTAGAGGTTCGAAAGCAGTTTTTTTTCTCTGTTCTTCATTGCTTCTGTGTTCTTCTCCGTTTTTTCTTATTTTTTTTGTGTTGTTGTCGATGGATACTACTCCCCTTCCTATTCACTTTATTTTTTTTATTCCTATTGATTTGGGCCTGGCCACATATGCCCTTTTCTCTCTTTTTTTTTAAAAAAAAAATCTTAAATACTAATTACTTATGGGTGTTACATTTCCCTACCTTAAAAAAAATTTGGTCCCTAAATTTAAAACAAATATATACCTGTAGACTGAAAAAAGTGAGGATACTTCACTCGCATATCAATTTCCGACTTCCAAGTGGCTTCTTCAACTGTATGGTTTCTCCATAAGACTTTCACAGACTAAATTTCATTTGACCGCAAC
Organism: Datura stramonium; assembly: GCA_018107945.1. Classification (NCBI taxonomy): domain Eukaryota; kingdom Viridiplantae; phylum Streptophyta; class Magnoliopsida; order Solanales; family Solanaceae; genus Datura; species Datura stramonium. Next base: position 189,763 of record JACEIK010001383.1, read on the forward strand.
TTCCTTACTTGCCTGTCAATAATTCTCATTGGCTCCTCCTCATACATCAAATTATCATCAAGTCGTAAAGGTGATGCTTCGAGCACACAAGAGGAGTCAGATATACATTTCCTTAGCATAGAGACATGAAACACCGGGTGGATACAAGACATCTCATGAGGAAGTTCCAAACGATATGCTACTTCTCCTACCCAATCAAGTATTTCATATGGTCAAATAAATCTCGGGCTCAATTTTCCCTTTTTCCCAAATCTCATCATACCTTTAGTAGGGGAGACTCGTAGAAAAACCTTGTCCCCAACTGTGAATGCTAAATCTCTCCTTCTCTTATCCATATAAGACTTTTGTCTACTTTGAGCTATGAGAAACCTCAGTCTAATTAACTGGACCTTGTCAACAGCTTCTTGCACCAAGTCTGATCCCAACACATTTGCCTCTCCAACTTTGAACCATCTGATAGGAGAACGACATCGTCTACCATAGAAAGATCATATGGGGCCATATGAATGCTTGACTGAAAGATGTTGTTGTAGGAAAACTCTACTAAAGGTCACGACCAGAATGTATACCCAGATTGTAGACATGGGATAAGGAACCCCGAGGGACCCCACGTCAACCCATGGCCTGAGCATATATCTAATCCCAATCACATGAGCAGAAGACTTAGCATGAAAAGAACATCATGATGACATAATAAAAGGAAAAGAAAAACTAGACTCATACAATATGGCTGATTACAACTTGTAGTCTGATAAGCCTCTAATCATGAAAAGACAGGTTGATGGGACAACACCCCAACTAACCCAACAATCCTGAAACTGAAGAAACAACGTAGAGTCTGAATACATATCCCTCGGAACATGAGGAATCACCAATTATGCTGAGAATAACTCTGAGACAATCTACGGGTGAGGGTGAGCTTGAGAGCTGGGGCCTGTATCATGAAACGATACAACATAGGAAGTACGCGGTAAGTACGTGGAATGTACTGATTATGCAAGGTACATAAAACGGACATTAAGAACATATATAAAATTCATAAATGGTTATAGGAGTAGGACATCATGCTCGTATCATAAATCATCATAACATGTCATAAGACTCAAGATTTTCAAAACATCCGTAATAGAAATATAATCGTGATCATAATAAAAGGGTTTTACTTAACATGACTTGACCCAACATATATAATCATAACATGCATAAATCATGAGGAATAGTGGGAGATTCTCTTAACCGACATTCCCCATATGAGCACACATGAAGCCCGACTTGTGACCCTAGTCGGGAGGGTGTTCGTATCATGCCAAGGGTAGAACCATGAAAGTGTAATATCACCATGAAAAGCATCATTTTTACCGGGGACAGTTATGAAAGGGGTCCCAACATACCTACGGTGGCATGTAGTTTATGAGATCCAGGGCAAAACCTAGGCTCCGAACCTACTCGTTATTCGATACTACTCCCAAAACATATATAGTGCTCATAGTATAACATGAATGAATCCATGGGCTTGTTAAATCATGATAATCATAAATGTGCTTGTACATATGTGATCTAGCAATGAAATAAGGTCTGCGAGTCGGCCAAAAACATAATTCATGATTCATAAGGTTCATATATACTTGTAGATCATGCATATAACTTGAATTTCATAAAATCATAATGGGTATAAATTCATGATTTAAATCATCATTCATATTGGGCTTATAAATATCATTAATGGGTAAGTAGATCATAAATCGATTCATCATGGGACATGCATAATTAGGCTTAAATACATAGAATTTCCAAATCAATAATATTATAATTAATTTAAATAACAAAAGATGATTAAAACCCATAGATTATGATAAGATTCAAAAATCATAAAACCCATAATCAAATCATTAAATTTTAATTTAATAAAATTCAAAGCCCTATGAGTTTTTGTTGAAATCTTTGTAAAAATCATAGAGGAGGGGCATGGGTGTGGAAGAAATCACCCATTGATAACCTTACATATATGGGAATATTTTATTCTTAACTTCCCTTTATTACCCAATAATGAAATTGGAGGAATTGAAGAGAAGAGCTTAGAAACTCCCTTGATTGCCTCTCTCTATACTTGCATGCATGAATGAAGAAAAAAACTGAAATTAACCCCTTTAAATTTCCTATTCATAACCCAAAACGATGTAGTTTATGCCTTAGGATCTTAGAAAATTACGAAAAGACCCTTACTATTTCGTAGAAAATAACTGCCAGGTGACCCTAATGGGTGACATGACAATTCGTTACATAGCCAAATGATCCGTCACCTTGCCCGTCAGGTACACTGTCTTAACTGATCACTTGGGGTCCTAACCGATGACATAATGACTCATTATGGGTGGCCACGAGTCGTCGCCACCACTCGTCAAGTGCACTGCCTTTCTTATGCAATTCTTTAAATTTTACCCAACAACTCATACCACGACTCGTTGCAAGACATGACGAGTCATGGTGTCCTTTCATTAAGTCCACTGCCTTGCCTTTTCTACTTTTCTTATATCTCCGCCCCAGGGATGACCTAACAACTCGTGGTGTCTGACCAAGAGTCGTTTCAAAGCCCGTGGGGACTCCTTTTTCCCTATTTTTTTCCCATTCTCCCAGGCCTCCCCACGAGTCACCTGACGACTCATGGGCTCTCCTCACGGGTCGTCCAATGACTCGTCCTATGCCTGCAACCCAGATTTTCAATTTTTCCCTGTTTCAACTCTCGGGTCTGATATTTGAATTGTTGGGTATAACAATATCTCCCCCTTGGGAACATTCATCCTCAAATGTTAGAAACATACAGAAAACTCAGAAACAAGCAATCATCATATGCAATTACTGATTATTCAACCGAAAACTGACGGAATGACTATGTCCAAAAGAACTACATAGCTTAACTGAACTCAGACATCACATACATCTATCATAACATAAGTAAAACTTGTGCACACAAACTGAACATGGAAATTGATTAGAGAATTAGGGAAAAAACGGATACCTCAAACTGAAACTGAGTCGGTAGGGAAGAGGTGAGGGTATTTAGCCATCATGGCCGCTTCTCCTTCCCATGTAGCTCCCTCAACATGATTCTTTCTCCATAAAACCTTCATCGAAGCTACTTCTTTGTTCCTCAGCCTCCAAACCTGGTGATCAAAAATTGCAACTGGAATTTTCTCATAGTTGAGGCTATCTTTCACACCAATGCTTTTCACCGGGACAACTAAAGATGGATCACCCAAGCACTTTTTCAAGAGAGACACATGAAACACGGGATGTATTGAAAATAACTTCGATGGGAAGTCCAACTCATACGCTACCTTACCAACTCTTCTCACAACCTGATAGGGACCAATATAGCGAGGACTGAGTTTTCCTTTCTTTCCGAATCGCATGACTCCCTTCATGGGATATACCTTTAGAAATACACAATCATCTACCTCAAACTCCAAATCTCTTCTCCTCACATCAGCATATGATTTCTGACGACTCTGAGCGGCCTTCAGCCTGTCCCTTATCAACTAATCATTTACCATGGCCTCATGAACCGAATCGGGTACTATCATAGCTTCCTTACAAACCTCAAACCATCCAATGGGAGATCTACACCTCCTCCCGTAAAGAGCCTCGAACGGTGCCATTTGGATGCTGGAGTGATAGTTGTTATTGTAAGGAAACTCGATCAAGGTCAAGTGATCATCCCAGCTAACTTTAAAGTCCGTTACACAGGCTCTCAACATATCCTCGAGAGTCTGGATTGTCCATTCCGCTTGACCATCCATTTGCGGATGAAATGTTGTGTTGAGCTTAACTTGAGTCCTAAGCCCTTTTAGGAAAGACCGCCAAAACTAAGAGGTAAACTGAGTACCTCGGTCTGAAATAATAGAAAAGGGCACACCGTGAAGTCGAACCAATTCCCGAATATACAATTTGGCATAATTATCCGCTGAATCTGTGGTTTTGACCGGTAGGAAGTGTGCAGCTTTGTCAACCTATCTACGGCCACCCAAATGGAGTCATATTGTTAGCATGTACGAGGTAGGCCTGTAATGAAATCCATATTAATCTATTCCCACTTCCAAGTAGGAATGCTAATATCAAGAAGTACACCTCCCGGCCTTTGATGCTCGACTTTCACTTGCTGATAGTTTGGCCACTTGGCTACAAATGCGCAATATCCTTCTTCATGCCGTTCCACCAATATATTTCCTGCAAATCGTTATACATCTTGGTGGCACCCGGATGGATAGAATAGCTAGACCCATGTGCCTCATGAAATATCTAGTACCGCAAATTATCGACATCGAGAGCACATAGTCGACCCTGGTACCGCAGCACCTCATCTCTGCTTTGGGAGAAAACCTCCACCTTTTGACTTCGAATGGCTTCCTTTATCTTTACCAACATCGGATCCTAATCTTGCCTAGCTTTCACATCCACTACCAAGGACGATTCTGATTTGTTTTGCACAACAACGCCGCCATCAGTATAGTCGACCAATCTAACTCCCAACCTCGCAAATCGATGGACATTTTTCACCAACTCCTTATTTCCCTCATCCACGTGGGACACATTCTCCATAGAGAGTCTACTAAATGCATCCGTAACCACATTAGCCTTGCCCGGCTGGTAAAGAACACTCATTTCATAGTCCTATAGTAACTCCAACCACCTCCTTCGCCTAAGATTGAGATCCTTCTTCGTGAACACATATTGCAAGCTCTTGTGGTCCATAAATACATCCACGTGGACCCCATACAAGTAATGCCGCCATATCTTCAATGAAAACACCACCGCATGCAACTCAAGAGCATGGATTGGGTAGTTCCTTTCATGAACCTTCAACTGTCTCGAGGTATAAGATATCACTTTGCCATGCTGCATCAACACACCCAAGTCCATTATCGAAGCATCACAACATACCTCAAAACCATCAGTACCCTTAGGTAGGGTCAATACTGGTTCTGAAGTGAGTCGGTCTTCAACTCTTAGAAGCTTTTTCACAAGCCTCTAACCATTGAAACTTCACCTTATTCTGAGTCAACTTGGTCAAAGCCGCCACAATAGATGAGAAACCCTCAACAGATCTCTAGTAGTAACCCGCTAAGCCAAAAAGCTCCTGATATCTGATGGGTTCACCAGTTTGGGCCAATTCTTTACCGCCTCGATCTTCTGAGAGTCTACTTTTATGCCCTCAATCGATACCATATGTCCGATAAATGCCACCGATTCCAAACAAAACTCAATTTTTCTGATCTTTTCATACAACTAACGATCCTTGAGGGTCTAAAGCACTTCTCTCAACTGAGCGGCATGCTCCTCGTCGCTCCAAAAGTATATAAGGATGTCATCAATGAATACAATCATGCACATGTCCAAATATGCCTTGAACACCCTATTCATTAGGTCCATAAAAGCTACAGGGGCATTGGTTAGTCCAAAAGACATGACAACAAATTCGTAGTGACCATACCGAGTCCTAAAAGCGGTCTTTGGGATGCCACTCTCCCTAACCCTGAGCTGGTGATACCCGGACCTGAGATCAATCTTGGAGAAACACTTAGCACCCTGAAGCTGATCGAACAAATCATCAATCCTAGCTAAAGGATACCTGTTCTTAATGGTGACCTTCTTCAACTGCCGATGGTCAATGCACATCCGAAGCGAACCGTCCTTCTTTCGGACAAATAATACTGGTGCACCCCATGGAGAATTACTCGGCCTAATAAAGCCCTTATCTAACAAGTCCATCAGCTGAACCTTTAATTCCTTTAGCTCAGCTGGGGCCATCCTGTAGGGAGTAATAGAGATGGGCTGCGTATTGGGTAAAAGATAAATACCGAAATCAATTTCCCTCTCCGACGGGACACCTGGCAAATCATTGGGAAAAACCCCCGGATACGCACACACTACTAGAACTGATTGGATAGTCGGGGTCTCGGACTCAACATCCTTAACTCTAACTAGGTGATACATGCAGCCCTTAGAGATCATTTTCCTGGCCTTAAGATACAAAATAAACCGACCAGCTGGTACAACTGAGTTACCCTTCCACTCTAAAATTGACTCTCTTGAAAATCAGAATTCCTCCGCACGGGTCCTACAATTTATTAAAGAGTAACATGCAAACAACAAATCCATACCCAAAATAATGTCAAAGTCAGTCATAGCCAACTCTACTAAGTCTGCGGAGGTAACCTTATGCAACACTGTAATGGGGAAACCTCTATACACCCGCCTAGTTACGACCAAATGACCGATTTGAGTAGAGACTGAGAACGGTTCCGATAGAATTTCAGGGCTAAATACAAAACTACTAGCAATGTAAGGGGTCACAAAAGACAAAGTAGCTCCTAGATTTATCAAGTCATAAGCATCAGTATTGAAGACTTGCAACATACCAGTGAACACATCTGGTGAAGCCTCCTGCTCCTGGCTGGGTACTAAAGCATAAAACCTATTTTGGCGCTGACCTCCTACTGAACTAGTAGAGGCACCCTACTGGGGGGGGCATGCTGCTAGAGTCGTAGAACTGGATGCTGTCACATGGGTCCCATCGACCCCTGATCTGGCTGAGGGGCGATCCCTAAGTCTATGACAGGGTTGGCCACACCCGAAACATGCATCCGAGCCAATCAAGCATCTCCCGGGATGATTCTTGCCGCATTTCGCACAAGATGGAAAAGTGTGCTCCACCTGCATGCTACCCGAATCCCTCGAGCCTAAAGCCCTACTCCTCTAATATCCTCGTAACCTAGATGGCGTGCTGGCCGATGATGGAGCTGCAGCGATGAACCTGTGCTGGGACTGCTGACACTGTCCACCCCCTGACTTGGCCTGAGAAACCCCATAGTTTTTTATCCTGGCCCTCTTAGCCTCCTTCTACCTCCTGTAGACTAAATCCTTCTACTGTTCATACAATACAATACGAGGGAAGTCAATATCCCGATGGAGCATGGAGATCCTGCAATCCTTGTCCAAGTAGTCCGCCATCCTATGCACAAAACGACTCACCTGAGCCCTTTGGTCCGCCGCCAACTCTGGAGCATACTTAGATAATCGAGTAAACTCCAATGCGTATTCTTGAACGAACATGTTACCCTATTTCAAATAAACAAACTTGGCCTCCTTGAGCTCCCTCATCTCCAAAGGGAAAAACCGATCAAAAAATGCCGCGTGGAACTCTTCCAAACCTATCAGGCCTGCACCCACTACCCTGGCATCTTTCCACTGCTTGAACCATATGTGAACCACCCCCTTAAGTGGATAGGAGGTCAAGTCAACAGATTTCCCATTTTTCACCCCCATAACCTGCGTGACCTTCAGAATCTCCTCTATGAAATCATGTGGGTCCTCGTCCACCTTCGTCCCCGTGAACTCTAGAGTACTCATCCACAAGAAATCCCTCACCCTGCTGCCGCTTCATTCCCATTTTGATGGAAATATGCCACTATCTGATTCTGGACATGGGCTATCATGGACTGTGCCAACATCATAATCGATGGTCTAAACTCAGCGTGGGCAGCTGGCTCTGGTGCATACTCCCCGTGAATGGGTGGGGCTAGCTGACGCTCACCATCGTGGACATCCTCATGATCATTGTTGTTACTATTTCTTATAGCATTCATTCTACGTGTTGGCATTATTCTGCAAATGGGAATAGCTCGAATTAGAAGGGTAAAGGACTTTTATCAAACGACATAGATCATGAAAGAAGGGAACATTTCCTAAACGTCTAGTAGCCTCTTCGTCATAAGTGTGGCAGGCTTCACAACCATGAAAAAGATTATACTTAATGCGGCTTTTAGACTCCCTAGGACACTTTAAACCTATGGCTCTGATACCATGTTTGTCACGACCCAAACGTACACCTGAATCATAGACACGGGATGAGGAGCCCCGAGGGACCCCACGTCAACCCATGGCCAGAGCAAACATCTAATCCAAATCACATGAGTGGAAGACATAGCATGTAAAGGACGTAATCATGACATAATAAAAGGAAAAGAAAAACTAGACTCATACAATACGACTGATTACAACTTGTAGTCTGATAAGCATCTAATCATGAAACGAAGGGTTGATGGGACAACTCCCCAACTAACCCAACAATCCTGAAACTGAACGAACAACATAGAGTTTGAATACATAGCCCTCGGAACATGAAGGCTCACCAAGTATGCTGAGAACAACTCCGAGACAATCTACGGGTGAGGGTGAGCTTGAGAGATGGGGCCTATATCATGAAACGATACAACTAGAAAGTATGCGGTCAGTACGTGGAATGTACTGAGTATGCAACGTACGTAAAACTGACATTTGAAAAATATATAAAATTCATAAATGATTATAAGAGTAGTACATGATGCTCGTATCGTAAATCATCATAACATGTAAAAAGGCTCAAGGTTTTCATAACATTCATAACATAAATATAATTGTGATCATATAAAAGGGTTTTACATGAGACATAATATGAATTGAGCCAACATATATAATCATAACATGCATAAATCATGTGGAACAGTGGGAGATTCTCTTAACCGACATACCCCACATGAGCACACATGAAACCTGACTTATGATCCTTGTTGGGAGGGTGTTCGTACCATGCCAAGGGTAGAACCATGAAAGTGTGATATCACCATGAAAAGGGCCATTTGGGATAGGGACAGTCATGAAAGGGGTCCCAACATACCTACGGTGGCACGTAGTTTATGAGATTTGGGGCAGAACCTAGGCCCTGAACCTACTCGGTGTTCTATACTACTTCCAAAACATATATATTGCTCATAATATAACATTCATGAATTCATGGGCAAGTTAAATCATGATAATCATAAACATGCTTGTACATATGTGATCTAGCCAAGATATAAGGCTCATGAGTCGGCTAAAAACATAAGTCATGATTCATAAGATTCATACATACTTATAAACCATGTATATAGCTTGAATTTCATCAAATCAAAATGGGTAACATAATAAATTCATGATTTAAATCATAATTAATGATGGGCTTATAAATAT
>JACEIK010001383.1:199034-213666 GCA_018107945.1 Datura stramonium
CATAGAGGAGGGGCATGGGTGTGGAAGAAATCACCTATTGTTAACCTTACATACCTGCGAATATCTGATTCTTAATTTCCCTTGATTAACCAAGAATGAAATTAGAGGAATAGAATATAAGAGCCTAGAATCTCCCTTGATTGCCTCTCACTATACTTGCATGCATGAATGAAGAGAAAACTGACCTTAACTCCTTTAAATTTCCCTTTTGATAACCCAAAATTATGTAGTTTAGGCCTTAGGATCTTAGGAAATTATGAAAAGACTGATGAAGGGTGTACTTACACACTTCATAGATGTATTTTGCCCACACTTTACTATGTTTTGAGAACTAATTATGTGTGTTTTCATGTGTTTATGGTACATATTTGTGAAAATGGCTAACACATGTGATGAGGTGTTTTTAGGGCTTAAAATGATGAATTTGAAGGTATTTAAGGCTTATGGATCAAGTGTAATGAAGTTGGAATGAACAAAGCAAAGAGCAAAAGCTTGAAGTGAACAACCGTATGAGGATGGCACAAGTCGCGCCAGGCAGCATTGTCCCAACACTGTAGTAGGCGCGCCGCAGCTCCATCCGAATGCCATGGCACACGCGAAGCAACAACAATTCTTGGCAGGGGCCGGCGCGAGGCGCCCCAATGTTGGCGCATAGACACGCGCGACGCGGTAGCAAGTCCCGTGCCGTGTAAGGCGCGAGGCAGCTTTCTTCCGACGCCATGAGGTGTGCGACACAACATTGACAAGGGAGATGCGGAGAGGCTTTTCCAACGACCATAATCTATTTCCTACTTCAACTAGAAAAAGGAAAAATTAAATCCCAAGCCAAATTCATCAACGAATGAGGAAAACATCTAAGTCCTATAAATACCCTTTATTTTCATGTAATAGAATCACACTTTAGAAACAAGTTTTGTGTTTGAATTTCTTTAAGTGTGGAAGCTTTACATGATGTTTCAAGTATTACAATCTAGTTGGAGAGTTAGTTTGATTTTGAGATACGATTGTAAAGTTGTTCTTCCGAATTTTGCATTAATCAAGTGAAGGTTCTTCCTATCAACATTGTAAGTATTATTTTAATCTTTTTTCTATGAATGCTATAAAATTACTTACAAACATGATAGGCTAAAACTACCACAACTAGGGTTGTGGGAACCATTGTGAATTAATGAACTAGGGTTAGCACGAAGTGATTCAAAACCAATACTAAACACTTATATTGTATTTTCTTCATCTTTAACGATTATTAATGGTGCACAACGTTAGGAAGTGCCTGAATTCTTTACTTTCTTTGGTTGAAGAGGTAGAGATTATGAAAAGAGAATTACAATAGAGCCTTGATCTTGATGATCATTGTATTAACTTGAGTTGTGGTCGCAGGATAGTTATATCTTGAACTTAGTGATAATGGTTAGTTTGCAAAACTCATGAGACTTGATCGAGTAATTGAGGATAGTCATTCAATAGAGATTGGTCGATCATTTGAATGAACCTAAGTTATCAGTTCTATAAGTAAAGTATTAGAATAGATCATTAGTGTAAAACCTGAAGTAGTTAAGGATCCATGGGGAACACTTACCTTAGTTAATTGCATAAATTTGGAAACAACCACCAACCTATAAATATTGTTACTTATTTTTACAAATCCCCCATCTTAGGTAATAATCGACTAAAAAGCTTAAGCACTAGCGTTTTTCTACATCCTTCCATATTCCCTGTGGGATCGACCCCAACCTCTAGTTGGGTTCTTTATTGATAACGTCCGCTTAATACTTCAGTTGGAAGTGTGGTTTGAGCATTATCAAAGACCCTTAATATTTCGTAGGAAATAACTTCCAGGTGACCCTAATGGGTGACCTGATGATTCGTTACATGGCCAAACGATCTGTCACCTTGCTTGTCAGGCACATTGTCTTAACTGATCACTGAGGGTCCTAGTGGATGACACAATGACTCATAATGGGTGGCCGCGAGTCATTCCCACCACTTGTATAGTGCACTGCCTTCCTTATGCTATTTATTTAAATTTCACCCAACGACTCATACCATGACTCATTGCCAGACATGACGAGTCGTGGTATCCTCCCGTTAAGTCTACTGCCTTGCTTTTTCTACTTTTCTTAAATCTCCTCCCCAGGGATGACCTAACAACTCGTTGTGTTTGACGACGAGTCGTTCCCAAGCCCGGGGGGACTCCCTTTTCCCTATTATTTTTCCCATTCCCCCAGGCCTCCCCGCGAGTCACCTGACGACTCATGGGCTCTCCTTACGAGTCGTCCAATGACTCATCCTGTGCTTGCAACCCATATTTTCAGTTTTTCCCCCTTTCAACTCCCAGTCTGATCTTTGAATTCTCGGGTATAACATAAAGGTATATAAGAGTCCCAACTACCTCTAAAATCAAGAATACAAGCTCTTAACATATCCTCTAAGATTTGTATAGTACGTTCTGATTGCCCTTCTATTTGTGGATGAAATGCAGTACCAAGATCTACTTGTGTACCCAATGCTTCTTGAAAGGATTTACAAAAGAGTGAAGTGAATTGTAATCCTCTATCAAAGATGATGGATATTGGTACTCCACGGAGTTGAACAATATCATTCATAAATATTTTTGCATATCTCACTCTACCATATAATGTCTTTACTGGTAGAAAGTGTGCTTATTTTATTAGTCGGTCTACAATTACCCATACCAAGTCATAACCTGTATGGGTTCATGGTAACCCAATCACAAAATCCATGGTAACTCTTTCCCATTTCCACTCTCGAATTTAAATCTGTTGTAGTAGTCCTGCGTGTCGCTGATGCTTAGCTTTTACCTATTGACAAGTTAGGAAAATATAAACAAAGTTAGCAATATCTTTCTTCATACCTTCCCACCAGTACAACTGCTTTAGGTCATGATACATCTTAGTGGAACCAGGGTGTATTACTTATTTAGAGTTGTGAGCTTCCTCATGTATAACTCGTCTCAACCTATCTACATCTGGTACACATAATTGATTTCCTAGTCGAAGGATACCATCACACTCAATAGTCATGTTCTTACTTTTCCCAGCTATGACCTTATCTCAATATTTGCACAGTTTTCTATCCTCATATTGAGTGGCCTTTATGCACTGTACTAACGAAGATTTGGCTTGAACATAAGCCAACAATGTCTCTGAATTTCCCACCCGAAAGTTGACACCTGTGCCTTCGAGTTTATGCATCTCCTTCGCCAACAGTCTCTTTTCAGGAGCTATATGTGCCAAACTGCCCATTGTTTTTTTGTTGAATGCATCAGCCACAACATTAGCTTTTCAAGAATTATACAAAATAGCACAATCATAATCCTTAAGTAGTTCCATCCACCGAAACTGCCGAAGATTTAGATCTCTCTGTTGAAAATTGTACTCCAAGCTCTTATGATCAGTATAAATGTCACAAGTTATGCCATATAGGTAATGCCTCCAGATGTTAAGAGAAAATACCACTTCAACCATCTCTAAATCATGTGTGGGATATTTTTGCTCGTGCTTCTTCAACTGTCTCGAAGCAAATGCTATAACACGACCACCTTGCATGACAAAACATCCTAATCCCACTCTCGAAGTATCACAGAAAATCGTGAATCCTTCATAACCTGATGGTAAGGCTAATAACGGTGCAGTGGTCAAATATGTTTTGAATTTCTGAAAACATTGCTGACATTCTTCTATTTATTGGAATTTCATGTTTTTCTATGTTAACTTGGTCAATGGGGTTTCTATTTTGGAGAAATCATGCACAAAACGCCTGAAGTAGCTTGCCAAGCCTAAAAAGCTACGAATTTCTGTAGGTGAAGTAGGTCTAGGCCATTTTTTTATAGCTTCTGTCTTTTTAGGGTCCACTATACTTCCATCCTTTGATACAACATTCCCCAGAAATACTACTGAGTCTAGCAAAAATTCACACTTTGAGAACTTGGCATATAGCTTATGTTCTCACACTATCTGCAAGATAGTCTTCAGATGATTCTCATGTTCTTCCTGGCTACGAAAATATATGAGGATGTCATCAATAAATACTATCACAAACTTGTCTAGGAACAACTTGAACACCCTATTCATCAATGCCATGAATGCAGCTGGAGAATTTGTCAATCTGAAAGGCATCACGAGGAATTCATAGTGTCCTTACCTAGTTCTGAATGCTATCTTAGAAATATTTTCTTCCCTTATCCTAAGATGATGATAACCAGACCAAAGATAAATCTTCGAAAAGTGGACAGCTCACTGCAACTAATCAAACATGGCATCTATACGAGGTAAATGATACTTGTTACATATTGGTACCTTGTTTAGTTTCTTGTAGTCGATGCACATTCTTAGAGACCTGTCGTTCTTCTTTACGAATAGTACTGGTGCACCCCATGGTTATACACTCGGTCTAATATAATTCTTATCTAGCCAGTCCTGCAACAGTTGTTTTAGTTCCCTCAGCTCCGTCGGTGCCATACGACATGGAGGTATAGATATTGGTAGGGGCTCAGGTGTTAAATCAATACCGAAATCTATCTCTCGTACCGGAGGTAACCCTGGAAAATCCTCAGGAAATACATTCGAAAATTCTTTTACCATTGGTCCCTACTCCGGGCTAAGTGTTTCCTCTCTAGTGTCTATTACCATAGCTAGGAGACCCATGCAACCTTTCTTCAGTAATCGTTGGGCCTTCAACAGAGATATAACCTTACCAACCTCTGAAACTTGACCCGTTTTTAATAAAATAGTACGCTCATTGGGTATCTCAAACTTGACAAATTTCATGGTAGTAAGCTATAGCATAGCAAGGAGAAAACCAATCCATGGCCATAACACATCAAAGTCAATCATACCAACTAACAAGTTAGATAACATATTTCTACCCTCTACTCGAATGTGACATTCTCGATACACATATTTAACTAACAGAGGATCTCCCCCGGGAGTAGTAACAAGAAAAGGGTAATTTAACATCTTTGGTTGTCTATCATAACTTAAAGAAAATTACGAGGACACATAGGAATGCATAGATCCAGGGTCAATCAAAGAAAGTGTGTCAAATGAACAAACTGAAAGAATACCTATTACCACTGCATTTGAGGCCTGAACACATCTTTTCTAGTAAGTGCAAAAACTCTCGCCTAGCTTCTACCAGCATTCCCTTGTCCTTGATTTCCAGTAGCATGTACCCGAAGTGTTTTGAGTAGCCTGAGTAGGTGCAGCTAACTGGACAAAATCCTGGTGGGAATTCTACAGCGTTTGAGGGTAGTCTCTAAGGTGATGTCCCAATTGGACACAATGAAAACACCCTCCGATCAACACACGACACTGGCCCAAATGTGCTCTGCTACATGTCTTGCAGGCTGGAGTAGTGGCATATATCTGTCAAAAACTACGATGTTCAGTTGATAATGATGGTCCCTTATTACCTTGTCTATGGTGTGGTCTATTTGGGGACTGCGATTCTAAATCTCTCCCTAACTGTGTACCTTGTTGCTGCTTTCCCTGGTCTCCTGCTCTGCGATTTGCACTAAAACTGCCACTGAAAGATTCCCCTGTCTTGGCCTTCTTACGTACATCATTGGCTGCACGTTCCTCACATCCTTTATTTTCTATCTTTCTAGAAAGGTCAACTGCATCTGAGTAGGTCAAAGTCTTCATCTGTGGAGCAACTGCACTTTATAGACAACCAACCAATCGATTAACAAACCTCTGAACCCGAGCTGCTTCATCAGCCACTAAACGAGGAGTATATCTATCCATCTTATAGAATTTGGTGTTATATGTTAATACATCCATATCTGGAGTCCGTACTAATCTCTCGAACTCCCTGGAATATTTCTGCCTCATACTATGAGGAAGAAAGTGATCCATGAACAACTTGGTGAACTCATCCCATGTCAATGGTGCTGCTCCTGCATGACTTCCTAGAAATATGGTTTCATACCATGTATTAGCCATGTCCTCTAGTTTGTTGTCACGACCTGAACATAGTCCCGGATCGAGACCCGATACAAGGGACCCTGAGAGACTCCAAGTCGACCCATGGTATGAACATAACGTCTAAATAAACTATAAAAGACAAAGATCAACACAATAAACTTAGCAGAAATATGAAATAAGCATAACATCAGAAATACACATGAATCTGTAGTTGATTACATCTTATGTTTGAAAATCCTCTAACACTAATGAGTTAATGGGACAGGACCACAACTAACTCTCTAAGTCTAACACTGAATACATAATGAAAACAGATAAAACATGATCCTCGGGGGATGAGGACTCACCAACAGATGTGGGATACTAACTCTGAAAGGCCAGCTACGGACGAGGCTGAGTCTGAGATCCGGGGCCTGTATCATGAAATGATACAGCATAGAGTATGCAGTCAGTACGTGAATGTACCGAGTATGCAAGGTAAGTAAAACTACTTAGATAAGTAAAATCATTTAAAACATTCATAATATAAAAACATGAACAAAAATAAGAATCCGAGAGTAGGGCTTGCATGCTATTTTTCTGAAATCCTGATCTCAACATAAGATAACATCATAACTGAATAGATTGACCCAAAGCTGAAATTAATAATCATAAGTAAAACTGAATATTGGGTAACACCCTCTTTAGAACATATATATATATATGTATAACAAAAATGATCAACATGCATAACTGAAATAATGAGAAACAATGGGAGACTCATCTTATAAACCATAGAATATACGTGGTCCCAACTATCACACTCAAGTGGGTAGAGTCGTCAAAAGCCTTGCTAGGGATAAGGACAATACCGTGGTATCGATATCAAGTTTGTGGCCTAATCAGGTAGGAGATAACTCACAAAGGAGGTCCCAAAGTATATATAATATGAATACAACCTACGTTGGTGCATAGTTTTGAGGCATAGAGTGATCGATCCTTAGCCTACTCGGTGCTAGACACTACTCCCAATATCATGCATATTCTCTCCATCTTTTAATGAAGCTTACCATCGTCTATTAATGAAGCTCAATAATGAAATACATACCAAATTTGAAATTATATATGAGGAGCTATTTCTCAAACCATACCACAAGTTGAATATCAATGGGAGTCTTCACTCCAAAACCATGTGCTAAGCCTCAATTCATAAGATCATAATCATACTTGAACATATGGGCATTGTGCGATATTTTAACATGCTTGAAAATACATCATGAACTTTAAAACATGATCATACGCATGGGTAACTTGAAAACATGCTTTTCATCATAAATATCTCATCATACTTGAACATTCATCATAAATCTCAACTTTCATCAATTTCTCATAATTGGTCGTTTCAATTTATAAAACTTGAAACATGATTTTAATTGAAATCATTGTAGAACTTGCCCACGAATCATAATTCAATAATAGAAACATCTTTAAATCATACCCATGTAGTAAATTAGGAATTTTATGTGTTGGGTTAAAACCCCATAGAATCAACATTGGAATTTTCATGATTTAGAGAGAGATTGGGCATGGGTGTGAATGGATTCACCCACTTATAACCCTACATACATGAAACGATTTGATTCTACCACTTCTCTGATTGCCCAAGGTAGGTTTGAAGAAGAAACCTGAAGGATTAGCCTTGATCACCTTTCTAGACCCTTACTGTTGCATGCATGAATAGGAATGACTTAGAATGGATTTTCCCCTCTTAAAACCCACTATTCATAACGTAAAACGATGTAGTTTAGGCCTTATGATCATAGGAATTATGGAAAAGCACTTACTAAATTCGTAGGAACTAACTAACTTGCTAGTCCCCACAAGGGACTGGACGACTCGTTACCCAACACCACGACTCTTGGCATCAGTCGTCGAGTGCACTGCCTAATAGATCATCTGGGGCTCATCACGGGGGACCTCACGAGTCGTTGCACCTTCACTGCCTAAGATTCAAATTATTTCCAACCTGCTAACCACAACCAATCCCAAAAATCTTGGTGACTGACCAGGACTCGTGGTTAGGTCCATGGGAAACTCAAATTCCAAAATTTCAACCCAAGCCTTCAACCTCACCACAAGTCTCCTCACTACTCGTGGTCTACCCCACGGATCACAGAACGACTCATTCTATTATCTGGTGCCAGATTTTTAGTTTTCTCCATTTCAACTCTCGGGTCAGATCTTTGATCTTTCGGGGTATAACAATATCTCCCCATTGGGAATATTTGTCCTCGAATGTTGAAAATCGTATAGAAAAGCAGAGAAATGCAATCACCATACTCAAATACTGATCATATAATCTGAAAACTAACGGAATGACTAACTCTGATTCAACCTACATAGTTGAACTGAACTCATGAATCACATACTCACCCATATACATGAAAGAAACTAGAGTGCATGAACTGAACATGAAAACTAAATAGGGTACTAAGGAAAAAACTGATACCTCAAGCTGGAATTGTAGTTAATAAAGGTGGGTATCTAGCTATCATGTCTTCTTTGGCTTCTCATGTACCTCTCTCAACATGCCGATTCCTCCATAAGACTTTAACTGAAGATACTTCCCTGTTCCTTAGCCTTCGAACATAATGATCCAGTATTTCCCTGGAACCTCTTCATAACTAAGGTTGTCTATCACACCGACACTGTCGATAGGGACAACTAAATCTGGATCACTGAAACACTTCTTTAAGAGCGACACATGAAAAACAGGATGGACCAAAGCTAATTCCGAGGGCAACTCCAACTCATAGGCCACCTTACCAACCCGCTTCACAATCCGATAGGGGCCAACATAATGAGGACTGAGTTTTCCTTTCTTTCCAAATCTCATCACTCCCTTCATGGGAGACACTTTTAGAAACACCCAATCACCCACTTCAAACTCAAGTTCTCTCCTTCTCACATCGGCATAGGACTTTTGGCGACATTGAGCTGTTTTAAACCTATCCCGTATAAGCTGAACTTTCTCCATGGCCTCATGGACTGAATCTAGTCCTATCATCGCAGATTCAACAATTTCAAACCAATCAATAGGTGATCTACATCTCCACCCATAGAGAACCTCAAAAGGAGCCATCTGAATGCTAGAATGGTAGCTATTATTGCATGCAAATTCAATAAGAGGCAAATGGTCATTCCAACTACCTTTAAAGTCAGTCACACATGCTCTCAACATGTATTCAAAAGTCTAGATTGTCAGTTCCACTTGACCATCCTTTTATGGGTAAAATGTTGTACTGAGCATAACCTAAGTACCAAGTCCTTTTTGAAACGACCTCCAAAATTGAGAGGTAAATTGGGTAATTCTATCTGATATGATGGACAATGGAACCCCATGCAACCAAACTAACTCCCTGATGTATTGTTTGGCATAATCCTCCGCTGATCCGTGGTTTTGACTGGTAGAAAATTAGAAGTATTGGTCGATCTGTCCACAACCACCCAAATGGAGTCATATTATCGATGAATGAGAGGAAAACCTATTATGAATTCCCTATTGATTTCTTCCCACTTCCATGTAGGAATACTGATATTCTGAAGTACACCTCCCATTCTCTGATGCTAGACCTTCACTTGCCGACAGTTTGGGCACTTACCTACAAATTCCGCGATGTCTTTCTTCATACCATTCCACCAATAGACTTCCCATAAGTCGTGCTACATCTTGGTTGCACCTGGATGGATTGAATACCTGGATATATGAGCCTCGTACAATATTCGGTTCCTCAAATCATCAACATCCGGAACACCTAAGCGACCCTGATATCGAAGCACACCATCTCCCCCTTTGGGGAAGACCTCTACCTTCTAATTCTGAATGGCTTTATTTAATTTTACCAAAATGGGGTCCTCATCTTGTCTAGCTTTTACATCTGTCACTAAGGATGATTTTGATCCCTTCTGAACAACAACATCGCCATCAGTCGAGTCAACCAACCGAACTCCCAATCTTGCAAGTCGATGCACATCCTTCACCAGCTCCTTTCTTCCCTCATCCATATGGGACACACTCTCCATAGAGAGTATACTAAGTGCATCTACTAATACATTAGCCTTGCCCGAATGGTAAAGGACACTCATATCATAGTCCTTAAGTATCTCCAGCTACCTCATTTGACAAAGATAGAGATCCTTCTGGGTAAACACATATTGTAGACTCTTATGGTCCGTAAACACATCTACATGGACCCCGTACAAATAATTCCTCCATATCTTCAAGGTGAATATCACCACCGCCAATTCAAGATCATGGGTCGGGTAATTCTTCTCATGAACTTTCAGTTGTCTAGAAGCATATGCTATAACTTTGTCGTGTTGCATCAATACACAACCAAGTACGATTCTCAAAGCATCGCAATACACCAAAAACTCATCGGTACACTCTAGAAGGGTTAACATCGGTGCTGAGATAAGTCGAGTCTACAACTCCTGAAAGCTTCTCTCACAATACTCCGACCATTGGAATTTCACTTTCTTTTGGGTCAATTTAGTTAATGGCACTGCAATGGATGAAAAGCCCCCAACAAAACTTCTATAGTAGCCTGCTAAGCCCAAAAAGCTCTGAATATCTGAAAGGATTCACTAGTCTAGGCCAATTATTCGTCGCCTCTATCTGATGTGGGTCTACCTGCACACCCTCACTAGACACCACATGACCCAAGAACGCCACAGAACTTAACCAAAATTCACATTTGCTGAATTTTGAATACAATTGACGATCCTTCAAAGTCTGCACCACCAGCCTCAAATGAGCGGCATGGCCCTCCTTGCTCCGAGAGTATATAAGAATATCATCTATGAACACAATCACGAACATGTCCAAATATGGCTTGAATACTCTTTTCATCAAGTCCATAAAAGTTGCAGCAACATTCGTTAGTCCAAAAGACATAACTACAAACTTGTAGTGACCATACCAAGTTCTAAAGGCTGTCTTCGGAATGTGGCTCTCCCGAACTCCGAGCTGATGGTACCCGGATCTGAGATCTATCTTCGAAAAACACTTGGCACTCTGAAGCTGGTTGAACAAATCATCAATCCTGGGTAGAGGATACCTATTCTTGATGGTGACCTTGTTCAATTCCCAATAATCAATGCACATACGAAGAGAATCATCCTTCATTCGGACAAAGAGAACTGGTGCAACCCATAAGGACTTTCTCGGTCTAATGAAACCCTTGTCTAAAAAATCCTTCAACTATTCCTTCAACTCTTTTAGCTCCGCTAGAGCCATTATGTAGGGAGGAATAGATATAGGTTGCGTATCAGGAAGAATTTCAATACTAAAATCAATCTCTCACTCGGGAGGAACTCTTAGCAAATCATCTTGGAAGACTTCTAGATACTCATATACTACTGGGACTGATTGAATAGTCAGAATCTCGGATGTAGAGTCCTTAACCCTAACTAGATGGTATAAACAAACTCTGGAGATCATCTTTGTGGCCTTAAGGTAGGAAATGAAATGACCTACAGGCACAACTGAACTATCCTTCCATTCTATGACTGGCTCACCCTGAAATTTGAATTCTACTGCCCAAGTTCTACAATTAACTAAGGCATAACATGAAAATAGCTAATCCATGCCGAGGATAACATCAAAATCAGTCATGTCTAACTCTATTAGATCTGTTAAAGTGACTTTTTGAAGGACTGTGACCGGGCAACTCCTATACACTCATCAAACTACAACTGAATCACCCACTGGAGTAGAGACTGAGAAGGGTTTTGACAATATTTTGGGACTGACTCTGAAACTACTAGCCACATAAGGTTTCACAAAAGACAAGGTAGCTCCATGTTCAAACAAAGATAAACATCAAGGTGGAAAACTCGTAACATACCAGTGACTACATTCGGGGATACCTCCTCCTGGAAGGATACTAAGGCATAGAATCTATTTTGGCGTTGACCGCCACCTGTGCTAGTAGATGCCCCCTGTTGGGATGAGCGTGCTGGTGGATCTGCTGAACTCAAAGCTAGGCCTCGACCCCCACCATGGCCCTGTCTAGCTGCTGGGAAATCTCTGAGCATATGACCGGGCTTCCCACACCAAAAGAAAGCACCTGTACCTTCCAAACACTGACCCATGTGGCCCCGGCCACACCTGCCGCAAACTGGGATGCTAGAATATGTGGGCCTGCTGCCTTGGCCCCTAGAGCTTGATGCTCGCCCCCTCTGATCGTTCCTAGGTGTTGATAGCACATTCACCGCTGAAGATGCTGGGGTTAAAGATCTCTGGTGGTTCTGCTGTTGGTGCCCACCCCCTAGCCTTGGTTGAGAGAATCCATATCTATATGTCCTAGCCCGCTTGGCCTCTCTCTCCCTCATATGCGCCGCCTCAATCTGTTAGGCATATAAGACTATCCGAGGGAAATTCATATCCTGGTGGAGCATAGCAGTCCTGCAATCCTTGTCCAAATCGCCCGTTACCCCATGAACAAACCTGCTCACCCGTGCCCATCTGATCAACCACTAACTCTGGGGCATACATTGATAGGCGAGTGAAATCAAGGGCATACTCTTGCACCGTCATTTTCCCCTGCTTAAGATTCACGAACTCAGCTGCTTTCAACTCTCTCATCTCAAGAATTGATCCAGAAAGGTCTCATGGAACTCCTCCCAACTGATAAGGCCTGCTCCACCTGCCGTACTATCCTTCCACTATTAGAACCAAATGTGTGTGACCCTTTTCAGCTGATATAAGGCAAACTCACAACACTCAACTCCATTCACCCCCATGAACTGGGTGATCTTTACAATCTCATTAATAAACTCATGTGAATCCTCATCCACCTTCGACCCAAGGAACTCTAGAGGGTTCATTCTTAGGAAATCTCTGACTCAAGATGCTGCCATATTTTTGTTTTACGGGACATGCGCCACTTCCTGCTTGTTGACCTAAGCGGTCGAGGCCTGCGCTAGCATCTGAATAGCTGCCCTAAATTTAGCATGCGCAACCGACTCAGGTCATGGTGCTCCTAGACTGGTAGGGCTTGTTGGTGCCCGTCTCCGTTTCAATCCTCATGGTCATTTCCATTCCTATTCCTCCTACCATTAACTCTGTGGGGAGCCATGATTCTGCAATCGCAAATCACATGAATTAGAAGGATAGGGAGACATTCCATCACACGACATAGATCATGAAAGAAGGGAATATTTCCTAAAGATCTCGTAGCCTCTTCGTCATAAGTGTGGCATGCCTCACACACATGAAAAAGACTCTACTCAAAACAGCATTTAGACAGACTAGGACACTTCAAACCTATTGCTCTGATACAAAGTTTGTCACGACCCGAACATAGGCCCAGATCAAGGCACGGGACAAAGAACCCCGAGGGACTCCAAGTCGACTCATGGCATGAACATAACTTCAAACTCAACCATAAAAGTGGAAGATCAACACGATAAACTTAGCGGATGTCTAACATAAGAATAACATCATAAATACACATGAATCTTAAGCTGATTTAATCTTATGTATGTAAAGCCTCTAACACTGATGAGTTGATGCCACAAGACCCCAACTAACTCTCTATGTCTGAAAATGAATACATAATGAAAATAGATAAAACATGGTCCTCGGGGTATAAGGACTCACCAATAGATGTGGGATACTAACTCTGAAAGGTCGGCTAAGGATGAGGCTTAGTCTGAGTACCAGGGTTTTTATCATGAAATAATACAACATAGGGTATGCGGTCAGTATGTGGAATGCCCCGAGTATGCATGGTAAGTAAAATCGCTTATTTAAGTAAAATCATTTAAAACATGCATAAGATAAAAACATGAACAAAAATTAGAATCCGAGAGTACGGCTTGCATGCTATTTTTCTGAAATCATGATCTCAACATATGATAACATCATAACTAAATAGATTCACCCAAAGTTGAAATCTTATAGTCATAAGTAAAACTGAATATTAGGTCAAACCTTTCTTAGAACATATATNGAATCTGATAAGGAACTTCCTAGCCAAAGAATATATATCAAGAATTATCAACATGCATAACTGATATCATGAGGAACAATGGGAGGCTCGTCTTATAACCGACATACAATGATAGAGCTTATGGTCCCAACTGTCACACTAGAGTTGGTAGATTCGTCCAAAGCCTTGCTAGGGCTAAGGAAAATACCATGATATCGATATCAAGCTCCTGGCCCAATCGGGAAGGGGATAGCTCACAATAGAGGTTCCAAAGTATATATAATATGAATAAACCTATGTTGGCGCGTAGTTCTGAGGCATAGGGTGCTCGACCTTTGCTTACGCGGTGCTTGACAATACTTCCAAAAACATGCATACGCTCTTCATCGTTTTTCAATGAAGCTTACCATCGTCTATTGATGAAGCTTAATAATCAAATACATAACAAATCTGAAATCATATATGAGGAGCTCTTGCTCAAACCATACATCAAGATGAATACAAATGGGACTACTTCACACCAAAACAATGTGGTAAGCTTAAATTCAATCATAATCATACTTGAACATATGGGCATTGCCCGATACTTTAACATGCTTAAAGATACATGATCACGGGCAAAAATAGCATGCCCGTGATATGCTTTATAACTTAAATTAGTCTTGTTATCTAAGTTATTTTATACATTTTCATGTGATTTTATATAAA
>JACEIK010001383.1:221002-239817 GCA_018107945.1 Datura stramonium
GTTCTTAAAAAGAGCCACTATATTACTTGCACAACCCGTACACTTGCGGACGCGCTCGATGTGAAAAAGAGTCGTCAAATTATTGGCACTCGACGCGGGCAACGTCAATACATAATTCACTTTAAAACATGATCATATACACGGGTAACTTGAAAATATGCTTTTCATCACAAATATCTAATCATACTTGAACATTCATCATAAATCTCAACTTTCATGAACTTCTCATAATTGGGCATTTTAATTTATAAAACTTGAAACATGAATTTAATTGAAAACATTGTAGAACTTTCCCATGAATCATAATTCAATAATAGAAACATCATTATATCATACCCATGTGATAAATTAGGAATTTCATGCATTGCGTTAAAATCCCATATAATCAACATTGGGATTTAGAGAGAGATTGGGCATGGGTGTGAACGGATTCACCAACTCATACCCCAATATACCTGAAAGGGTTTGATTCTACCACTTCACTTATTTCCCAAGGAAGGTTTGAAGAAGAACCTTGAAGGATTATCCTTGATCATCTCTCTAGACCCTTATTCTTGAATGCATGAATAGGAATGACTTAGAATAGATTTTCTCCTCTTAAAATGCACTATTCATAGCTTAAAATGATGTAGTTTAGGCCTTAGGGTCATAGGAATAATTGAAAACCCCTTACTAAATTCGCAGGAAATAACTGACTTCCAGTCCCCACGAGGGACTAGACGACTCGTTACCCAAGATCACGACTCGTGGCATCAGTCGTCGAGTGCACTTCCTAATAGATCATCTGGGGTAGGTCACGGGGGACCTCATGAGTAATTACCAATGACCACGACTCGTGGTTACCACTTGTCACCTTTACTACCTAAGATTCAAATTATTTCCATCCTACTGACCACGACCCATCCCACGAATCGTGGTGACTGACCATGACTGATGGTCAGGTCCGCGGGGACGTCAATTTCCAAAATTTCAACCCAAGCCTTGAACCTCACCATGAGTCTCCTCACGACTAATGGTCTACCCCACGGGTCACAAAAGTCGTTCTGTGACCTGGTGCCAGATTTTTAGTTTTCTCTATTCAACTCCCGGGTCTGATATTTGAGCTTTCGGGGTATAACATTTGTATGCTGGAAGATCCATGGCTCTCTCACTGGAACAAACTAGTGGTCGTAATGCCTTAAGTGTCCCATAAAAGAAACTTTGAGGATCAACCGAACTATTAGAACTTGTGAATTGTGGTGACTTCAACTTCAGAAATTCTTACAAAGATACCTCTTTATTCCCAAAAGTATAAGTCTGTGGGGTTGCTTGAGATGGCGCATGTGTCTGAGCTGGTGTAGAATTTTGCTATCGAATCCTCTCCTGCCTATCCATTCAGTCAACCAAGCTCTCTATGGATCTTTACATGGAGAAAAGTGCCTCTGCAGTAACACCTTCATGTGATGGTGGAGGTCGATTAGCACTCTTTTAAGGAGTAGGCTCTCTTGTAACTCTAGTGGTGGTACTACTACCCCTTTTTGTGGAACTATGACCCATGCCTCGCCCTTTTTTACGAGCTCCACCTCTTCCCCTAGCTGTGGAATTAGGTTCTGGTGAGGTTGTTGTAGCTCTTCCATTATATTTTCGAGTTTGAGCCATCTTGTGAAAAAAATAAATACTATTAGATTCATCTAGTTGGTTATAAACTTCTCACATGTAAGGAGGAATAAGAAAGAAAGACAAGATTGTCTTATCATGCCCTCCTAGAATCACAATTATAGAAATGGATGTCTACATAACCATAGTTGAGATTCTACTACTGACATGTGCTCCATTAGTCACATGAGTAACGTAATCTAAGGCTCTACTACCATCTTAGTGATGACCCAATTAAGCATCATGACCGACCCTATGAAATAGAAATCCAAAGCAAGTCTTACGAAAATTTTACAGAAAATCGGGCATAGTTTCCCCTGTTTTTGAACCTATCCAAAAGTTTTCGTGTCTCAACAATAAATAACACAACAATTCATATCACCAAAATAGGCCAAAATATTCTCCCACAGTTTATTCAACTTCAATAATACTAAATTCATCTCCAAATTTGAAAATAAGTCTATTACTACTCTCGAGTATATAATAACGAAAGAATACTCATGAATCTAATGGAGCGACTCTAAGAGTTCAAAAGAAGAGATCACAACAAATAACTAAACTTCTTGCCCACGCGAAGCAATATAGGGCTCACCAGAAACTATCAACTCTTATGCTCTAGTTAATGAAATCCTCAACAACGTCCCCTGTAGTCTCTGAAAAAAATGCGGGGAGTGTGTCGCTAGCTCAGTGAGTAAATAACACTTAACCACAACCATTTTGATTGGGGACAAGTTAAAAAAATGTTAGTTAGATAATAAGAAAATATCATCAGTCATGGTCACTAGGTACGAGCCGTAGGATCCTCCGTGGGGGGACTAGAGTCAATTTTCCCTGCAAATTTCCTAGGTTCTTTAAGTAATTTCCTACCATCGTAAACTTGAAACAATGTTTTTTTATTCATAATTCCATACTTATTAGTGGGAGTAAATAGTTTCTTTCCTCATTCCCCACTCAAATCTCCATAAAAGCAGATCGTAGAAAGTTTCTCTCATAGCATTTCAGAGCAAGAACTAGGGCAGAACTTTTCTCTTTGATTCTAAAGGAGATTCTTTGGGCTTCTTCTTCAGGTATGTGGGAATTCAATAAGGGAATAATTCTTCCCTTGTGTCCCCGAAAACCCTTCTCTAATCTCTTTGTGAATCCTAGCCCTGAGTTTTGAATGTGAAGGGAATAAATGTTAATTTTATTGGAATACACATAGCATGGTATTTATGATTAATTTAGACATGATTTCCATAAGTTCATGAATATATTGATGTTATGCCTATAAAAGTGAATTCTAGCCTTGCAGATTTTTGAATGTTGAGAAATCTCTGATAATGCGTTGCCTAATGCATGTTGAATCATCGTGTAAGTTAATTAAGGGTATTTTCCCATCAGCTAATGGTAGTATTGATGATTATACCTATGCCTTGACTTCAACCCTAGTTCTTGAGGGTAGAACTGACTAGACATTCAGGTTGAAGTAATAAACCTTTGAATTCTCTTGATTTCACCAGTATATGGAATTTCCTTACTATTTTACATGATAAATTCTTAGTCAGCTACATGATAGCCTTTGTCACAATATGATATTTCTCAGTGTCAATCAGAGATGCTAGCTGGTCAGTTTGACTGCAGAACATCTTGAGGTGCCAGTATCACCTCCTAGTTATCAGAATGAGATTCAAAATTCAGTTTATTGATCCACTAGGCGGTCATGAAACTTTAGATATATAGCTCTGGATATCCTTAGGAACCTCGTTTAGATTATAGTTTGCTCTAAGACGGTTACGACGCATCTAGGTAAGCAACTTTAACTAGTTTACAACCCAGTTTTAGAATTTGGTCTGATAAGACTCTCAAGGTACCTACAGTTATGTATCCCTGACTAGTCTTAGGTCCTAGTTTTTAGCTATCATCTTAGTATTCAGTTAGACTATCAAGAGGGAGTAGGACTGAGCACTGAGCGGACCGGTGTTCCAGCGCACCCAGGTTCCCAGAACTACGTTGCCAGCGTAGGTTTTAGTATTTATTGGCCTGAATTGCCCCAAAATTTTGTGATCACCCAGTTCTTATCTTTATACACTGTCAAGGTATATTGGGTCCTACAGGTGGGGTGTATACATCAGACTCCACATCTAGCTTACGTGGTTACATATCGGTTATAGACTCTCCCACTAGTTAGTTCAGTCCAGTCCCTGTTCAGTTCAGTTCAGATAAGTAATCAAGACTCAGAATGTGCTTTGACCATAAGACAGGGTCTCCTAGACCACCTCAGTATTGCAGTTATTCAGTTTAGTAGCTTTAGTTGGTCATTGCATGTCTTTCAGTTCAACATTTCTTTTATTATTCATTCTATTGTATTATGTTCCTCTCACTTACTCAGTACATTCAAGGTACTGA
Organism: Datura stramonium; assembly: GCA_018107945.1. NCBI lineage: Eukaryota > Viridiplantae > Streptophyta > Magnoliopsida > Solanales > Solanaceae > Datura > Datura stramonium. Next base: position 225,023 of record JACEIK010001383.1, read on the forward strand.
TGCATACTTTTATGTTGTATCATTTTATGATACAATTGTAGGGTCTCAGTCTCAACTTTATTAGCCAATCGCTCATCGAAGATCTCATCTTTTCTAGTTGGTGAGTCCTCATCCTTCAAGGACGGAGATTATTTATTTAGCTATATTTTAATTTCCTTCTATTTTAGATTTGGAGTTAGCTGGGGTCTTGTCCCAGCAGCTCATCAGTCATAGAGGCTTTTAGACGTGGATTGGTATTTCAGACTTTTAGTGTTGTTTTAATATTTTAAAACACTAGCTATCAATTTAATTTTTTTCATGCAATTACATCTTCACTTTAAACATCCACTGTATGTATTTGTACATTACCTAGAATGACAGTGTATGATAGACTAGGGGTGGACTTGGGGTTACTTGTGACTTTAAGTACCGTGTTTCGTCCAGGGTGTAACCTCGAGGCGTGAAAAATGTGGTATCAGAGCACTAGGTTTAGAGTATCTTTAGATGCCTGAAAGCCGCATCGAGTAGAGTCCTCATCATTGGTGTGAAGCGTGCCACACTTATGACGGGGAGGCTATGAGATGTCATTAGGAAACTTCTCTTCATTTCATACTCCTTATTGTGCGTTGAAATTCAGTCCCAAAAATCATTCTCCTAACTTGTGCTCTGCTTCATTTAAATGAACTATTCCTCCACGATGCAGAAATGTAAGAAGGGCCAAAAATTCCCAGCAGACTACTCCACCGGCCCCTGTAGCCCCACAGGACGATTCAGTATCAACCGCAGAATTCAGGGTGGTCGTTCATCTGCTCTCCTAAATTGTGACTAACCAGGTGAACAAGCAGGTGGTTCCAGTTATTAACAATGNATTAACAATGGGTCCGCAACAACTTCTAGTGTGCGGGACTTCACCCGAATGAACCCTCCATCTTTTTAGGGATTCAAGGTGGGGGAGGAACCCCAAGAGTTCGTAGATGCGATTAGAAAGATTACCCGTATAATGGGTGTCAGCTCCTTTAAGAGTGTTTACCTGGCTGCCTACCAGCTAAAAGGGGTAGCCCAGGTCTGGTATAAACAGTGGAAGGAGGGGCAACCAGCGAGAATAGGACCGGTGGAGTGGGAGGAGTACAACACCGCCTTTCTGGATAGATTTTTCCCTAGAGAGATCAGGGAGGCCAAGGTAGCGGTGTTCATGAACCTGAGACAGGGAAGTAGAAATGTGGAAGAGTATGCTCTGGAGTTTACCAGGTTGTCCAAATACGCTCCAGAGATGGTGGTCAAGCCAAGGGCTCGCATGCTGAAATTCATAAATAGGGTGTTAAACCTGGTCCTCAAAGTGTTCAAAATAGTGATATTGATCAAGGATATCGACCTCTCCAGTTTGATTTTTTATACCCAACAGATTGAGGTCGAAATGCTGAAGTACATAGAGAGAAAGAATAAGCGAGCAAGGAGTGGCCAGTCAGATCATGGTCATTAGAGGCGGTAACAACAACCCACAGGAGTAGTAGCAGCAGCAGCATAGGGCTCCAACGCCCAGCTCAGCCAGCACCCTACCTTTCGATCCCGCCAGGACGAGAGGGGTGGAGCATCTGGCTCTCAGCCTCTAAGCTACAACGTCGGGAAAAGATATCCATCTTGCCCCAACTGCGGTAAGAACCATCCGGGAGAGTGTCTTCAGTGTTGAGAGGGCTGTTTTGGTTATGGACAGCTTCGGCATCGGCTTAAGGAATGCCCATTAGCAGGACGATGAAGATAACAATCCACCACCTCAGCAGCTCCAGCAGGCCGACCAGCTCAACAGGCTAACATATCAAGTACTAAGGGCAGTCAATGCCAAAACTATTTTTATGCATTATCAACTCATCAAGATCAGGAGAACTCACCAGATGTAGTCACGGGTATGTTACGTCTTTTCCACGTAGATGTATATGCCCTGCTTTATCCAGGGGCCACATTATCATTCATGACTCCCAACGTAGAAGTTTAGTTTGATATCAGTCTAGAAATATTATCAGAACCTTTCTCAGTATCCACCCTAGTTGGTGAGTTAGTTAGAGCCAGTCGGGTGTATAGAGACTCTCCAATTACAGTTTGCAATAAATTCATTCCAACTGACCTTGTAGAGTTATACATGGTCGATTTCGACATCATTCTTGGCATGCATTGGTTAAACCCCGGTTATGCCTCAGTTGATTATAGAACTAGAGTCGTCAAGTATCAGTTCCCTAATGAACCAGCACTAGAGTGGTTGGGTAGTAGTTCTGCGCGGAAGGGTAGGTTTATTTCCTACCTTAAGGCCAAGAAGCTTATTTCTAAGGGATGTTTTTATCATCTAGTTTGAGTAAAGTATACCAATTCTAAGACTCCAACTATCCAGTCAGTCCCTATTGTCAGAGAGTTTCCAGATGTGTTCCCTGAAGACCTTCTTAGAGTCCCTCCTAAACGGGAAATTGACTTCGGCATAGATCTAATTCCAAATACTCAGCCCATCTCCATCCCTCCATATAGAATGTCCTTGGAAAAAATTAAAGAGTTGAAGGAGCAGCTAAAGGATCTTCTTGATAAGGGTTTTGTCAAACCCATCATCTCTCCCTGGGGTGGTCTAGTGTTATTCGTGCGAAAGAAAGAAGGTTCCCTCAGAATGTGCATCGATTACCATCAGTTCAAAAAGGTCACAGTCAAGAACAAGTATCCCCTACCAATAATTGATGACCTATTCGACCAACTTCAAGGAGCCAACTTTTTCTCTAAAATAGATCTCAGGTTGGGGTATCATCAGCTAAGAGTCAGAAAATGTGACATATAAAAAACAACTTTCAGGACTCAACATGGTCACTTCGAGTTTGTGGTTATGTCCTTCGGACTAACAAATGCCCCTACAGCCTCTATGGACATAATGAACAGAGTCTTTAAGCAGTATCTGGATATGTTCGTCATTGTATTCATTGACGACATTATAGTATACCCTAGAAATGAGGAATAACATGCTAATCAAATGAGGGTAGTGCTTCGGACACTTAGAGACCACCATCTATTCTGCAAGTTCAGCATGTGTGAATTTTGGTTGAAGTCCGTGACTTTTATAGGTAACGTGATATCGAGTGAAGGTACTCACGTTAATCCTCAAAAGATAGCAGCAGTGAAAGACTGTCCCAGAACAACCTCCCCAACCGAAATTAGAAGTTTCTTGGGTTTGTCAGGTTACTACCGACGCTTTGTAGAGGGCTTTTCATCTATAGCATCTCCACTTACTAGGCTGACTTAGAAAAAGGTGAACTTCTAGTGGTCGGATGCGTGTGAGAAGAGTTTTCAGGAGTGAAAAACTTGACTCACTACTGCTCCTGTATTCACTCTACCAGAAGGATCAAATGGATTTGTAGTTTATGGTGACGCTTCCAGAGTGGGACTCGATTCCTTTCTAATGCATCGGGGCAAAGTGATAGCCTACACCTCCAGACAGCTCAAGGTTCATGAGAAGAATTATCCAACTCATGACATAGAGTTGGCAGTCGTAGTGTTTGCATTGAAAATATGGAGACATTACCTATATGGGGCTCACATTGATGCTTTCACTGATCACAAGGGCCTTCAATATGTATTCAGTTAGAAGGACCTGAATCTCCGTCAGAGAAGGTGGTTAGAGCTCCTGAAGGATTATGACATGAGTGTGCTATATCACCAAGGCAAAGCTAATGCGGTGGCGGATGCCCTAACCAGAGTGTTTATGGGTTGCGTGGATCATATTGAGGATGGCAAGAAGGAGTTTGCGAAGGATATTCACAGACTAGCGCAGTTAGAGGTGCAGTTGGTTGACTCAGCTGACGGTGGAGTGGTGATGCAAAGCGGGTCAGAATCCTCTTTGGTTGTTAAAGTTAATTCCAAATAGGATGAAGATCCCATTCTTCTTATACTCAAGGAAGCGGTTCTCAAAAAGAAGGTTGAGGCTTTCTCAAAAGGGGGAGATGGTGTGCTTCATTATTAGGGAAGATTGTGTCTACTGGACGTTGGTGACTCGAGGCATCAGATATTGGTTGAATCACTCGGCTCGGGATACTCCATCCACCCAGGTGCTACTAAAATGTATCGTGATTTGCGGGATATATACTGGTGGGACGACATGAAGAGAGACATTGCTGAATTCGTAGCAAAGTGCCTGAACTACCAGCAATTCAAGGTAGAGCATCAAAGGTTCGGAGTTATGATCAAAGATATCACCATATCCCTGTGGAAGGGGGAAGAAATAAATATGGACTTTATTACAGGTCTACCCTGAACTCACCGTCAACATGATTCCATCTAGGTAGTAATGGACCGGATGACTAAGTCAGCACATTTCCTCCCAATTAAAATGACGTATTCAACTGAGGTCTACACTAGACTTAATATTTGGGAGTTGGTCAGGCTTCATGGGGTGCCATTATCCATCAACATAGATAGAGGTACGTAGTTCACCTTGCATTTCTAGAAGTCCTTTCAGAAGAGACTCGATACCCAGGTCAAGTCCAACACAACTTTTCACCTGCAGATAGATGGGCAAGATGAGCGGACTATCAAGACTCTATAATATATGTTAAGGGTATGCGCGATCGATTTCAAAGGCAGTTGGGATTACCACATTCCTCTTATCGGGATTGCATACAATAATAGCTTCACTCCTGCATCCAGATGGCCCCGTTTGAGGCATTGTATGGTAGACAGTGCAGGTCTACTGTTGGATAGTTTGAGGTTGGTGAAGCTACTATAATCGGGCAAGACTCTGTTCATGATGCTATGCAGAAGGTACAACTCATAAGAGAAAGATTGAAAATAGCGCAAAACCGTTAGAAATCTTATGCTGATATGAGGAGAAGAGAATTGGAGTTTTCTGTGAATGACTTGGTCTATCTGAAAATTTCACCATGAAAGGGGTAATGAGGTTTGGAAAGAAGGGAAGGCTTAGTCCGAGATATGTGGGACCCTACAAAGTTTTGAGGAAAATTGGCAAGGTAGCCTATGACTAGAACTTCCTTCAGAGTTGGCTTTTGTGCACCCAGTATTCCATGTGTCATTATTGAAGAAATGCATTAGTGATCCAACTTCAATTGTATCATTAGACAGTGTAGAAATAAAGAATAGTCTCTCATACGAGGAGCTTCCAGTCCAGATCCTTGACCGTCAGGTTCGTAAGCTGAGGAATAAGGAAGTAGCTTTAGTCAAGGTCTTACGGAGAAATCAACAAGTAGAGGGAGCTACGTGGGAGGCCGAAGCGGATATGATTGCCAAATACCCACACTTATTCTCTTCCGGCTCTGTCACAGCTTGAGATATCATTCTCGCCCTAGAGCTCAATTTAGTTTTCATGTTCAATTCATATGTTTAAGTTCCTTTTGTGTTTATGGATGTATGTAAGAAAAGTGAATTCAATTCAGCTATGTAGTTGGCATCGAAGGTATTCATTCCGTTAGTTTTTGGTTTAATGATCAGCATTTGAATATCATCATTGTATATCTCTACTTTTCTGTGTGTTTTCTAACATTCGAGGATGAATATTCCCAAAGGGGAGATATTATAATGCCCCGAAAACTAAAGGACTAGACCCGGGACTCAAATTAGAGAAAACTAGGAAATCTGCTCCAGGTCATAGAACGAGTCATTATGTGACCCGTAGGGTAGTGACCACGAATCGTTAAAAGACTCGTAGTGAGACCTGGGGGCTTATTTTGAAATTTTGGTTGTTGAGGTGACCATGGGTGTGACCATGAGTCGTGGTCCACCCCACGAGTCATGAGATGACCCATGGTAGAGGATAGTGTGAGAGCCAAGAGAATTTTGGCGGTGAACTTCACGGATTAGTCACCACGAGTCGTGGTCCACACGATTCGTTAGGTGACCCCTGGTTCAAAGTAGATGGGAGAGTATGGGTGTTGGCAGTGTAGTTGATGAGTGGGTCAGCATGAGTCGTAGGGTCACTGTGCACGAGTCGTAGGGTCCAATAGGGGATCCTAAGCAATGGACCCAATGACCGTGACCACGAGTCGTGGTCACTAGGCACGAGTCATAGGGTCCTCCGTGGGGGGAACTAGCAGTCAGTTTTCCCTACGAATTTCCTAGGGTCTTTTAGTAATTTCTGACCTTCCTAAACTTGAAACTACGTCATTTTTGTCATAATTCCAAACTTATTAGTGGGGGTAAATAGTTTCTTTCCTCATTCCCTACTTAAATCTTCAAAAAAGTATATCATAGAAAGTTTCTCTTAGAGCATTTCAGAGAAAGAACTAGGACAGACCTTTTCACTTCGACTCTCAAGGATATTCTTCGAGCTTCTTCTTCAGGTATTTGGAAATTCGACAAGGGAATAATTCTTCCCTTGTGTCCCCCAAAACCCTTCTCTAAACTCTTTGTGATTCCTAGCCTTAAGTTTTGAATGTGAATGGAATAAATGTTAATTTTCTTGGAATCCACATAACATGATATTTATGAATATTTTAAACATGACTTACATCATTTCATGACTTTATTGATGTTATGCCCATAAAAGTAATTTCTAACCCAGCAGATCTTAGAATGTTGAGAAATATCTGATAATGCCTTGCCTAATCCATGTGGAATCATCGTGTATGTTAATTAAGGGTATTTTCCCACCAGCTAATGATAGTGTTGACGCTTATCCCTATGCCTTAACTTAAACCCTAGTTCTTGAGGGTAGAACAGACTAGAAATTCAGTTTGAAGTAATAAACCTTAGAATTCTCTTGATTTCACCAGTATAGTGAGTTCCCTTACTATTTTACATGCTTAATTCTCAGTCAGCTACATGATTGTCTAGCCTTAGTCACAATATGATATATCTCAGTGTCAGTCAGAGATGTCAGCTGATCAGTTTGACTATAGAACTTCCTGAGGTGCTAGTATCACCTCCCAATTATCAGAATCAGATTCAAAATTCAGTTTATTGGCCACTGGGCGGTCATGACACTTTAGATATATAGCTCTAACTAGCCTTAGGACACCAGTTTAGATTACAGTTTGTTCTTAGATGGTTACGACGCATCTAGATAAGCAGCTCTAACCAGCAAAATCTGGTCTAATAAGACTCTCAAGGTACCTACAGTTATGTATCCCTGACTAGTCTTGGGCTCCAATTTTGAGCCATCAGCTTAGTATTCAGTTAGACTATCCAGTGGAAGTAGGACTTAGCATCGAGCAGACCAGGGTTCCAGCGCACCCAGGTTCCCAAAACTACATTGGTAGCGTAGGTTTCAGTATTTATTGGCCTGATTGGCCTCATACTTTTGTGATCACCCAGTGCATGCATTTATACCCTTCCAAGGTATATTGGGTCCTATTGGTGGGGTGTATACATCGGACTCCACATCTAGCTCACGTGGATACATGTCGGTTATAGACTCTCCCACTAGTCAGTTCAGTATAGTCTTAGTACAGATCAGTTCTTATCAGTAATCCAGACTAAGAACATTCTTTGACCATCAGACAGGGTCTCCTAGACTACCTTAGTATTGCGATTATTCAGTGCAGTAACTTTAGTTGGTCATTGCATGTCTTTCTGTTCAGCATTTCTTTTATTATTCATTCTATTGTATTATGTTCCTCTCACTTACTCAGTACATTCAAGGTACTGATGCATACTTTTATATTGTATTGTTTTATGATAGAGTTGCAGGGTCTCAGTCTCAGCTTCGTTAGTTGATCGCTCATGGAAGATCTCAACTTTTCTAGTTGGTGAGTTCTCATCCTTCGAGGATGGATATTCATTCATACAACTTTATCTTAATTTCCTTGTATTTTAGATTTGGCGTTAGCTTGGGGCTTGTCCTAACAGCTCATAAGTCATAGAGGCTTTTAGACATAGATTGGTATTTCAGACTTGTAGTGTTGTTTTAATATTTTCAAACACTAGGTATCAGCTTTAACTTTTTAATGTAATTACATCTTCGCTTTAAACATCCACTGTATGTATTTTTACATTACCCAGAATGCCAATGTATGATGGACCAGGGGTTGACTTGGGGTCACTTGTGGCTTCAAGTACCGTGTTTCGTCCAGGGTGTAAACTCGGGATATGACATGTTGCCCTAAAATTTTCATTGGTAAAAGATTTTTAATACCTAAAAGAAATCTTATGAACACTGAAACAATCATACCAGAAGATTCAAAGTCTAAGTTCAGATAATACCTGAATAAGTGCTTAAGATTTCTTATCCTTTAGAGGTTCCAGAGCAGTTTTTTGTCCATTCTTCACTGCTTCTACATTCTTCTTTGTCTTTTCTTTCATTATTTTGTGTTGCTGCGGATGGATACTATTCCCCTTCCTATTCACTTGGTTTTGCTTTTATTCCTATTGATTTGGGCTTGGCCCACATATGCCCTTTTCATTTTTTTTTTAAAATTTTAAATACTAATTATTTATGGGTATTACACTTCATCAACAACAACAAGCTACCTTCTCCGGCTAACTTTGCACTTCCACATCACTACTGCCGACTGTTCTTACTGAAATTACGTCAGAATAAGGTATATAAAATTTGTATTTAAGAATAGATCACAGTTAAAATATAAGAGTTATTATACAAAGGATCAGATCTAATGCTATAAACATTACCTACAAGTTGAAAATACAAATTGTTTAATAAAAATTAGGTGTTGATGACCTTTGTTGACATGATTTTATTTTCCTGGATGATCGACTTGAGCCACTAAAATTGTGCCTTGTGCAGTAAGTTCTGCTGCTGAATCTGTACCTCATGGCATAACATCTGATACTTAAATTGTCTGTTTTTTTGCATGCATAACTGCGTGCATTATATAACTTATGTCTTCCGTCATAACTTATGTATTTGTGCCATAATTTCTTATGCCTTTTTACGTGCATAACTGTGTGAATTTATTACTTAGGTCTTACGTCATAACTTTTGACCTAGATTGTGCCATTTGGTCATGATTTCTTTTTTTGTAATGCAATAACTTGCATTGTCTGTAAATTATGCCCCTGTGACCTATATTATGCATTTTGGGAATGATTTCTTTTATTTAAATGCAATAGATTCCCTAGACACAATAACTTATGCCTTCAGTCAATAACTTGAGCATTTGGGGCACAATTTCTTTTCTCTCAATGCAATATATTTCACAAAGTCTAGAACATACGGGTTCTACCACAACTTATGGCTTTTGGACATGATTTTTTATGTCTTTTTCCATGAATAATTGTGTGCATTATATATCTTATGCCTTCTGCAAAAATTGGTGACCTATATTGTGCCTTTTAGGCATGATTTCTTTTTTTAATTGCAATAGCTTCCCTAGAAAAAACATCTTATGCCTTTCGTCATAAATTAAGTATCTGGGGCACGATTTATTTTCTCTCAATACAATATCGTTCAAAATCTAGAACTTACGCCTTCTACCGCAACTTATGGATTTTGGGAATATTTTTTATGCTTTTTTCCATGCATAACTGTGTACATTCTATTAATTACACCTTCTGCCACAACTTGTGACCTATATTGTGCCTTTTGTACATGATTTCCTTTTTTAAAAAAAGAAATAGCTTCCCTAGAAAAAAACAATGTATGCCATCCATCATAACTTGAGCATTTGGGGCATGATTTCTTTTTCTCAATGCAATATCTATCACGACTCGAACATTGGCCCAGTTCGAGTCATAGGACAAGGATCCCTGGGAGACTCCAAGTCGACTCATGGAATGAACATAACATCTACCTCAATCATAATAAAGCGTAAGATCAACATAATTAATATAGCGAAAGTCTGATAATCTCATAACATCGGAATACATAACTCAAGACCGAAGCTGATTACATGCTATGTATAAAAAGGCTCAACTACTGACTAGTTGATGGGACAAGACCCCAACTAACTCATTAAAGTCTGAAACTGAAAATACTAAATACGACTGAAAGGAAGGGCCCTCGAAGGATGAGGACTCCCCATCTGAGACCGAGAGATATTGATGTTGCATGTCTGGCTAATGGTGGGGTTGAGACTGAATATCTGAGCCTTTATCATGAAATGATACAGCATAGAGTATGTGGTCAGTACGTGGAATGTATCAAGTATGTAAGGTAAGTAAAACCACTTAGTAAGTAAAAATCATAAACCATGAATATCATAAAACATAATCAAGATACGATTCTGAGAGTAGGGCTTGCATGATATTTTCTGAAATCGTGATCTGAACATAAAGAAATGTCGTAACTAAATCGAATGACCCAAAGCTGAAGACTGATAATCATATGTCACAACCCGAGCGTAGACCCGAATCATAGACACGGGACAAGGGACCTCAAGAGACCCCAAGTCGACCCATGACATAGCATTAAACTAACTCATTTAATAACATGAAGGAAACATAATTATAAATTCAGCGGAAGTCAAATTTAACATAACAATAGAATAAATATCTGAAGTTGAATACATGTCTAACTCTGATTAGCCTCTAATCTGGACGAGCTGATGGGACAACACTCCCAACTAGCTCAACAATACTGAAACTGAAAATACATCCCAGATAACTGAAAATCTAGTCCTCAAAAGATGAGTACTCACCAATCGAGCAGGTGCTAACTCTGATAAGCGACTACGAATGGGGCTGAAACAGAGAACCGTATCCTGCATCATGAAACCGTGCAGCATAGAAAGTATGTGGTCAGTACGTGGATTGTACCGAGTATGCAAGGTAAGTAAAACCACTTAAATAAAATAAATCATCTAAAGCAATTCATACATATCAAAATCTTATCATGACATGACCATGCTTAGCTTTATAATATCATCACTGACTCGAATGGCTCAAAGATGAACATAACATTTATATAAAAAGCTAAACAATGAATCAAGCCTTGCTTTTTGAACATGCATGCGTAAGTAGTCATCATGAGTAATGAATACGCAAATCCGAATGATATAGACAGTGGGATACTCGCCACTTAACCGACATACCATGATAGAGCTTATGTGGTCCCAACTATAACACTCAAGTGGGTATAGCCGTCCATAACCTTGCCAGGGCGATGGACGATACCATGATATCAATATCAAGATGAATGACTAATTGGGTCGGGGATAAATCACAAGGGAGGTCCCAATAATATAATTGTATCAACCTACGTTGGCACGTAATTCTGGGTCATAGGGTGATCTACCCTTAACCCGCTCGGTGCTAGGATCTTCTCCCAAAACATGCAGTGCTCTACATCGTATATAATGAAGGTCAACATCATCTAGTGACGAAGCTCAATATGAAATCATGGATAACTGAACATCATATAAAACGAAGCTCACCATTTTCTAGTTACAAAGCTCGATAATGAAATCATGCATAGACTCGACATCATATGAAAAATAAAGCTCAACATTGTCCTTTAACAAAGCTCAATAATGACTTACATCTAAGTTATGAATTCATGCATATGAGGAGCTTTATTTCGAAACATACCACAAGCTCAATCATGGGTGGGAGCATCTACTCGAAATCATGTGTAAGCTACATGTAGAAATATTTACTCAACATACCACAAACTAGTATTTATAATAAAAATTGGGAAATTTCACTTCAAACAATGTGGTAAGCTTATGTCGGGAAAATCATCACTTTAAATCAACATCTGGGCATCACCCAAAGCTTTATCATACTTGGATATAGGCAATTCATTTTTAAAACCACAACATAATCACGGGTAGTTTAGAAACATACTTTTCATCATTAATCTCATTATCATCATACATTCAACATCATTCTCTTCTTTCATGAACTTCTCATGCATGGACATTAAATTTCATAATTAGGAAATCACAACTTGGTTTGAAAAAAATTTAAAATCTGCCTAAGCTTCACAATTCATCAATATAAATATAATTTAATCATACCCATCGGTAGAAATTGAAGAATCATGCAATTAGGTAAAACCCCATACTTGATCATAACCAATTTATCACAATTTGATAGGAATTGCGCATGGGTGTAGAAGAGGACACCCACTCATAGCCTTACATACCTGGGAATGGTGAATTCTAACACACTCTAATTGCCCAAGCTAAGATTCCAATGGAAAACTTGAGATTTTCCCTTGAATCCCCTCTTCAAACCTTCAAACTTGCATGCATGGGAAGAATGATTTAGAATAGGTTTTCCCCTGCTAAAAATCCACTAAAACGAGCCTTAAACGACATAGTATAGGTCTTAGGAACCCAGGAATTACGAAAAGACCCTTACTGAATTCGCAGAAATTACTGTTAGGTGACCCTAACGGGTGACATGACGACTCGTCAGGATGGGCAACGACTCATCGAGTCACTCGTCAAGTGCACTGGATAGCTAGTCTGTTGGGACTCCTAACGAATGTCTTAACGACTCGTCCCTTGTGACCATGACTCGTCGTCACCTCCCGTCAAGTACACTGCGTTAACATCAATGAAAACTCATTTTGCTTGATCACGACTCACCTCACGAGTCGTTGGGACTGGCCACAACTCGTGGGGTCCCATCCATTAAGTACACTGGAAAATCCTCCCATAATACCCCAACTCCATCCCACGATTGTCATGACGACTCGTAGTGGCTGACCATGAGTTGTTACTTCTCTTGGGGAGTTATTCCCTCAAGGCCTTCCCACAAGTCACTTGACGACTCGTGGGGTCTCTTCACAAGTCGCCCAACGCCTCGCTCTGCAACTACAGGGCCATTTTCCAATTTTTCTCCGATTCAACTTCTGGGTCCGATCTTTGAATTCTTGGGGTATAAAAATATCTCCCCCTTGGGAACATTCATCTTCAAATGTTAAAATCAAGAAGAACACAGAAACATACAATTATCCTACTACAATGTTGATTATTTTAACCGATGACTACCTCTGATAAGACCACATAGCTGAACTAAATTCAAATCTCACATACACATTTATACACATAAAAGAAACTTGAACACATAAACTGAACAATAATTTAAATAGATCCATAGGGAAACAGTGATACCTCAAGTCGGAACTGAGCCGGTAGAGAATAAATATGGGTATTTAGCCATTATATTTGGTTCGACTTCCCACATAGCTCCCTTAACATGCTGATTTCTCCACAAAAGCTTAACTGAAGATACTTCTTTGTTTCTCAACTTCTGAACCTGACGATCTAAGATTTCAATGGGAATTTCTTCAAAATTGAGGCTGTCTTTTACCCCAACGCTTCCACCAGGACTACCAAGGCTTGATCACCCAAACACTTTTTCAAGAGCAATACATGAAAGACAGGATCAACTGAAGATAACTCCGATGTCAAGTCCAACTCATACGCCACTTACCAACTCTTCTTACAACCCGGTAGGGACCAACATAGCAGGGACTGAGTTTCCCTTTCTTTCCAAATCGCATGACTCCCTTCATGGGAGGTACCTTTAGAAATACCTAGTCATCCACATCAAACTCCAGATCCCTCTTCCTCACATCGACATACGATTTCTGATGACTGAGCAGTTTTTAACCGGTCCCTTATCAACTGGACCTTTACCATAGCCGCATGAACCGAATCAGTTCCTATCATGGTTGCCTCGCCATCCTCAAATCATCCAATGGGCGATATACACCTTCACCCATAAAGATCCTCGAAAGGTTCCATCTGGATGCTAGAGTGATAGCTTCTGTTATAAGAAAACTCGATCAAGTGCAAATGATCATACCAACAACCTTTGAAATCCATAAAACATGCCTCAACATTTCCTTGAGGGTCTAGATTGTTTGTTCTTACCAGCCGTCTGTTCGCGGATGAAAGGTTGTACTTAGCTTAATTTGAGTCCCAAGTACCTTTTGAAAAGAACGCCAAAATTTAGAGGTAAACTTAGTGCATCGGTTTGAAATAATGGACAAGGGCACTCCATCAAGTCAAACAAACTCCCAAATATAATTTGGCATAATCATCCGCTGAATCCGTGGTTTTGACCGTAGAAAGTGTGCAGCCTTGGTCAACCTGTCGATCACCACTCAAATGGAATCATAGTGTTGGAGAGTACGAGGTAGTCCTGTAATGAAATCTGTATTAATATCTTCCATTTCCATGTAGGAATGTTAATATCCTATCATACGCCTCCCGGTCTTTGATGCTCAACATTCAATTGCTGACAGTTCCGGAACTTGGCCACAAATTCTGCAATATTCTTCTTCATGCCCTTCCACCAATATATTTCCCGAAAATCATGATACATCTTGGTGGCACCCGGATGGATGGAATACCTGGACCCATGTGCCTCATACAATATCCGGTCCATCAAATAATCAACAATTGGAACACATAAACGACCTTGGTATCGCAGCACCCCATCTCTCCCTTGGGAGAAAACCTCCACCTTCTAACTTCCAACGGCTTCCTTCAGCTTTACTAGAATTGGGTCCTAATCTTGAATGGCCTTCACATCCGTCACCAAGGATGATTCTGATTCATTTTGCAAAATAACGCCGCCATCGGTCGAGTCGACCAATCTAACTCCAAACCTCGCAAGTCGATGGACATCCTTCACCAACTCATTCTTTCCATCATCCACGTGGGACACACTTCCATAGAGAGTCTACTAAGTGTGTCCGCTACCACATTAGCCTTACCTAGGTGGTAAAAGACACTCATGTCGTAGTCCTTTAGTAACTCTAACCACCTCGTTTGCCGAAGATTGAGATCTTTCTGCGTGAACACATATTGCAAGCTCTTGTGATCCGTGATGTCACGCCCCGCCTTGGGGGGTATGACTGGCACCTGGTGCCCTAGTAGGACCTGGACTGCTAACTGGTGAGCCTAAGCACATCTGGTGCCTGGCTA
>JACEIK010001383.1:275961-289391 GCA_018107945.1 Datura stramonium
ATATTACTTGGACATGCTATTTTTCCCGCGATCAGGACACTTGGCAACTCATCAAGAAAGACCTCTAGATACTCACATACTACTGGTACAGACTGATGGTCGGGGTCTTGGACTCCACATCCTTAGCCCTTACTAGATGGTACATGCAACCCTTAGAAATCATCTTCCTGGCCTTGAGGTAGGAAATGAATTGACCTATAGGCACAGCTGAACCACCCTTCCATTCTAAGACTGGCTCACCCGAAAATTTTAACTCTACTACCCAGGTTCTACAATTAACTGAAGCATAGCATGCAAATAGCTAATCCATGTCGATAATAACATTGAAATCGGTCATGGATAACTCTATCAAGTCTGTTGAGGTGATTTATAGAGGACTGAGACTGGGAAACCTCTATACAACCGTCTAGCTATAACTGAGTCACCTACTGGGGTAGAAACTAAGAAGGACTCTGACAAGACATCGGGACTAACTCCAAAGCTACTGTCTATACATGGTGTCACAAAAAATAGGGTAGCCCCTGGATCTAGCAAAGCATACACATCAACATGAAAAACTCTCAACATACCAGTGACTACATCTGGTGAGGCGTCCTACTCATGACGATGGCTAAGGTATAGAATTTGTTCTGGCACTGCCCGCTAGTTGTGCTAGTAGATGCCCCCTGATATGTTGTGCGTGTGGGAGGGGCTGCTGAACTAGAAGCTGGGCCTCGGCCCCCAATCTGATCCTGTCTAGCAGCTGGATAATCTCTAAGCATATGTCCGGGCAGGCCACAACCAAAACAAGCTCCTGAACCTGCCAAACACTGGCCTGTGTTCCCCCAACCACATCTGCGACAAGTTGGCTGGAATCTGCGGGTCTGCTGCTCTGACCCCTCGACCCTGACGCTTGCCCTTTCTAATCATGTCTGGGTCTGGGTGTCACACTCAAAGCCGAAGAAGCCGGGGCTGATGATCTCTGGTTAGTCTACTGTCGGTGCCCACCACCCAACCTCTACTGAGAGAATCTATGATCCTCGGTCCTGGCCCTCTTGGCCTCCCTCTCCCTCAAATGTTCCGCCTCCATCTATTGGGCATGCATCACCATGCGAGGGAAATCCATATCCTAGTGAAGCATAGCAATTTGATACTCCTTTTCCAAATACCCTGTTATACCATGTGCAAATCTGCTCACCCATGCCCTCTAGTCAGTCACTAACTCCGGGGAATATTTTGATAGGAACTCATGGTAATAATCTAACACTGACATCCTTCCCTGATTCAAGTTTACAAACACAGCTTCTTTGAGCTCCCTCATCTCCCGAGGGAAGAAACAATCTAGGAATACAACTTGAAACTCCTCCCACGTGATCGGACCTGCTCCTGCGTCCCTGTTATCCTTCCATTGGCAAAACCAGATATGCTCAACCCCTTTCAACTGGTAGGAGGCCAACTCTGCGCACTCAACACTACTTACCTCCATAACCTTGGTGATTTTTAACAATCTCATCAATGAAATCATGCGAGTCCTCATCTACCTTGGACCCTAAGAACTCCGGCAGGTTCATTCACAAGAAGTCTCTAACTCTGGCTGCCACTGCATTGCCGTTTTGAGGAACATACGCAATGCCCTATTGGTTGACATGAGCGGTCAAGGCCTGCGCCAGCATCTGAATAGCGGCTCAGAACTCAGTATGAGCGGTTGGCTCCAATGCTTGAGGCTGCTGAACTGGTGGAGATGGCTGATTCTCACAACCATTTCCATCCTCGTGGCCTTCACCACCTCCATTCCTCCTCCCATTCATTCTTCGGGGAGCCATGATTCTACAATCGCGAATAGCACGAATTAGAAGGATAGAATGACCTTTCATCGCACGACATAGATCATGAAAGAAGGGAACATTTCCTAAATGTATAGTATCTTCTTTGTCATAAGTGTGGCGTGCTTCACACCCATGATAAAGGCTCTACCTAACACGGCTTTCAGACTCCTCAGGACACATCAAACCTATGGCTCTAATACCAAGTTTGTCATGATCCGAACGGAGGCCCGAATCGTAGACATGAGAAAAGGGACACCGAGAGACCCCAAGTCAACCCATGGCATAAGCATACAACTAACTCATTCAATAAACTAAATAAAACATGAATATAATCTCAGTGGAATTCTAATTCAACATCACTTAAAAATAACATCTGAAGCTACACATACATAAGTCTAAAAGCCTCTAATCTGGATGAGTTGATGGGACAAGACCCCAACTAACTCAACAATACTGAAAGTGGAAATACATAAAGGAAAATGATTGTCTAGTCCTCGAAGGATGAGGACTCACCAATTCGACCAAATACTAACTCTAGAGATCTGTCTAAGAACGGGACTGAAGTTGCGAGCCGGGTCCTTTATCATAAAATGATACAGCATAAAAAGTATGCGGTTAGTACGTGGAATGTACCAAGTATGCAGGGTAAGCAAGATCGCTCAAGTAAAGGAAATAATTTAAAACATTTCATAATATATCATAGGCTTTCAAGTATAAGAAAAGGGCTACATGCATTCCTTCTGAAATCATAATCTTATTGTACATGACCATGCATAGCTTCATAACATCATGACTGACTCGAACTCAAAGCCAAAACATAACATTTATATTAAAAGTTGAACAATGAGTCAAACCTTGCTTTTAGAACATGCATGCGTAAGATAACTTCCATGAGTAACGAATATGCAAATCTGAATAGTATAGACAGTGGGAGACTTGTCACTTAACCGACATACCACGATAGAGCTTACGTGGTCCCAACTATCACACTCAAGTGGGTAGAGCCGTCCATAACCTTTCCAGGGCAATGGACGATACCATGATATCAATATCAAGCTCAAGGGCCAATCGGGCCGAGGATAGCTCGCAAGGGAGGTCCCAATAATATATATATATATATATATCAACCTACATTGGCGTGTAGTTCTGGCGCATAGGGTGATCGACCCTTAAACCGCTCGGTGCTAGACTCTTCTCTCAAAAACATGCAATGCTCGACATTGTATATAACGAAGCTCAACATAATCTATTAACGAAGTTCAAGATGAAATCATGCATAACTCAACATCGTATGAAATGAAGCTCAACATTGTCTATTGAAAGAGCTCATTAATGAAATCTTGCGTAGACTTGACATCGTGTGAAAATGAAGCTCAACATATGCTATTTAACAAAGCTTAATAATGACATACATCTCAATTACGAATTCATGCATATGAGAAGCCTTATTTTCGAAACATACCACAAGCTCAAGTATAGGTAGGAGCATCTACTCCAAATCATGTGCTAAGCTATATGTAGGAATATTTAACATAACATACCACAAGCTAGAAATTATGAAATTTGGGAGACTTCGCTCCAAACAATATAGTAAGCTTATTTCGGGAAAATCAACATTTTAAATCGCTATTTGGGCATTTCCCAAAGCTTTATCATACTTGGATCTACTCAATTCATTTTGAAAACAACTTCATAATCTTGGGTAGCTTTAGAAACATACTTTTCATCATCAAATCTCATCATCATTCACTTCCTTTATGAACTTTTCATCAATGGGCATTTAAATTTCATAACTTAGAAAATATGATTTGTATTGAAAACAACTTAAAATCTTCCCAAGCTTCACAATTCATCAATATAAATCGAATCTAATCATGTCCATGTATATAGNCATGTCCATGTATATAGATTGGAGAATTATGCAATTGGGTAAAAAACCCCATACTTGATCATAGGAGATTTATCATGATTTGATAGAAATTGGGCATGGGTGTGGAAGGAGACACCCATTCATAACCTTATATACCTGGGAGGGATGATTTTAACACTTCTTTTATGGCCCAAGATGAGATTCCAATGGAAATCTTCAAATCATGCTCTAAATCCTCTCTTCAAGCTCTCAAGTTTGCGTGCATGGAATGAACTAGCTTAGAATAGGTTTTCCCCTCTAAAACCCTATAAAATGAGCCTTAAACGAAGTATAGGCCCCTAGGATTTAGGAATTACGGAAAAGCCCTTGCTAAGATCGTTCAAAATAACTATCGGGGGTCCCAACGAGGGACCTAAGGACTCATCATGAGGGGCCACGACTCGTAGAGTCGTTCGTCAGGTACACTGCTTTAATCTCAAATAAAACCTACCCTACTTGATCACGACTCATCCCACGAATCATGTGGAAAGACCACGACTCGTGGGGTCCTTCCGTTAGGTACACTGGTTGACTTCCTCCATTTATTCTTCACCCTCACCCCACGACTGACTTGACGACTTGGGTGACTAAGCATGAGTTGTTCCCATGGCCGTGGGGACCCCCTTATCCTTTATTCTTCCTGCTCTTCACTAGCCTTCCCCACGAGCCACCTGACGACTCGTGGGTTGGTCTCACGAGTCATCCAATGACTCATTATATGCCTGCTACTCAGATTTTCAGCTTTTCCCCATTTCAACTCCCAGGTTCGATCTTCAAGTTCTCGGGATATAACGGAAAGAAGGATGGTTCACTTTGGATGTGCATTGACTATCGACAATTGAACAAAGTCACCGTGAAGAACAATTATCCTCTACCCAAGATAGATGATTTTTTTACCAGCTTCAGGGTGCAAGGTGTTTCTCAAAGATAGATCTCAGGTCTGGGTATCATCAGCTCAGGATTCGGGAGTGTTATATTTCGAAGACAGACTTCAGGACGCGGTATGGTCATTATGAGTTTGTAATTATGAATTTTGGACTAACGAATGCTCCTGAAGATTTTATGGACCTGATGAATAGGGTGTTCAATCCATATTTTGATATGTTCATGATCGTGTTCATCGACGACATCCTTATATACTCTCGGAGCAAGGAGGAGCATGCCACTCATTTTAGAGTAGTGCTTCAGACTCTCAAGGATCACAATTGTATGCAAAGTTCAGCAAGTGGGAGTTTTGGTTGAACTTGGTAGCATTTTTTGGCCATGTGGTAATAAGTGAGAGCATAAAGGTAGATTCTCAGAAAATTGAGGCAGTGAAGAATTGGCCTAGACCGGTGAATCCTTCAGATCGGAGTTTCTTGGGCCTAGCAGGCTATTACCGGAGATTTATTGAGGGATTTTCATCTATTGCACACTTGACCAAGTTGACTCAGAAAAAGGTGAAGTTTCAATGGTCGGAGGCTTGTGAGAAGAGCTTCCAATAGTTGAAGACTCGACTTACTACCACACCGATGTTGACCCTACCCGAGGGCACAGATGGTTTCATGGTGTATTGTGATGCTTCAAGAATCGGACTCAGTTTTGTATTGCTGTAGCGAGGGAAAGTAATAGCATATGCCTCTAGATAGTTAAAGATCCATGAGAAGAATTACTCGACCCATGATTTGAAGTTGGCCGCGGTGGTATTTGCATTGAAGATATGGAGACGTTACTTGTATGGGGTCCATGTCGATGTGTTTATGGACCACAAGAGCTTATAATATGTGTTCACATAGAAGGAGCTCAACCTACACCAAAGGAGATGGTTAGAGCTACTCAAAGACTATGATATGAGTGTTCTTTACCACCCGGGTAAGGCTAATGTGGTGGCAGACGCACTTAATAGGCTTTCCATGGAGAGTGTGTCCCATGTGGACGAAGGGAAAAAGGAGTTGGTGAAAGATGTGCATGTCTCGCAAGGTTAGGAGTTAGGTTGGTTGACTCTACTGATGGCATTGTTTTTGTGCAAAGCGGATCCAAATCGTCAGTAGTAACTGATGTTAAATCTAGACAAGATGAGGACTCGATTTTGGTAAAGTTGAAGGAGGCCATTCGAAGTCATAAGGTAGAGGTCTTCTCTCAAAGGGGATATGGTGTTCTTCGGTACCAGGGTCGTCTATGTGTCCCAGATGTTGATGATTTGAGGAGTCGGATATTGCATGAGGCCCATGGATCCAGGTATTCAATCCATCCTAGTGCCACTAAGATGTATCGTGATTTATAAGAAATCTATTGGTGAGATGGCATGAAGAAGGATATCGCAGAATTCATAGCCAAGTGCCTGAACTATCAGCAGGTAAAGGTTGAGCATCAAAGGCCGGGAGGAGTACTTTAGGACATCGGCATTCCTACTTAGAAGTGGGAAGAAATCAACATTTTCCATAATAGGATTACCTCGTACTTGCCATTAATATGATTCCATTTCAGTTGTGGTAGACAAGTTAACCAAGGCTGCACATTTTCTACCGGTGAAAACCATGGATTCAGCAGATGATTATGCCAAACTATATATCCGGGAGTTGGTTCGACTGCATGGAGTACCCTTTCCATTGTTTCAGACCAAGGTACTTAATTTACCTCTCAGTTTTGGAGGTCATTCCAAAAAGGGCTTGGGACTCAGATTAACTCAACACAGCCCTTCATCTGCAAACGGATGGCCAAGAGGAACGAACAATCCAAACTCTCGAGGACATATTGAAAGCTTGCGTGATGGACTTTAAAGGTAGTTGGGATGAGCACTTGCCCTTGATCAAGTTCGCTTACAATAACAACTATCACTCTAGTATACAGATGGCACCGTTCGAGGCTCTTTATGGGAAAAGGTGTAGATTGCCCATTCGATGGTTTGGGTTGGTGAGGTAGCTATGATAGGGCCATATTCGGTACATGAGGCTATGGTGAAGGTTTAGTTGATAAGGGACAAGCTGAAAACCGCTCAGAGTCACCAAAAGTCATATGCTGATGTGAGGAGGAGAGAGTTGGAGCTCGAGGTGGATGATGGGGTATTTATGAAGGTATCTCCCGTGAAGGGAGTAATGCAGTTTGGAAAGAAAGGAAAACTTTGTCCCCACTATGTTGGTCCCTACCGGGTTGTGAGGAGAGTTGGTAAGGTCGCGTATGAGTTGGAGTTTCCCTCAGAGTTATCTTCCGTACATCCTTTATTTCATGTATTGCTTTTGAAGAAATATTTGGGAGATCCAATTTTAGTAGTCCCGATAGACAGCATTGGTGTAAAAGATAGCCTTAGCTATGAGGAGGTTCCAATGAAAATATTAGATTGCCAGGTTCGGAAGCTAAGGAACAAAGAAGTAGCTTCAGTTAAAGTATTATGGAGGAATCAATATGTTGAAGGAGCTACGTAGGAAGCCGAGGCGGATATGATGGCTAAATACCCACACTTATTCTCTACCGTCTCAGTTTCGACTTGAGGTATTAGTTTTTCCCCATAACACTATTTAGTTTCCATGTTCAAATCAGATGTTCAAGTTTCTTTAATGTATATGGATGTGTATGTGAAGCATGAAGTCAATTCAGCTATGTGATATGAATTAGAGGTAGTCATTCCGTTAGTTCCAGTTTAAATTATCAGTATTTGAATGTGATAGTTGTTTCACCTCTGCTTTCCTGTGTTTTTTCCAACATTCAAGGAGGAATATTCCCAAGGGGGAGATATTGTTATACCCCGAAAGCCCAAAGGTCAGACCGGGGAGTTGGAACGGGAAAATGTGAAAAAAATTGTTGTTGCAGACTCAGGATGAGTCGTGCGATGACTCTTGAGGATAGCCCACAAGTCATCAGGTGACACATGGGGAATGCTTGGGTTTGGAGAGGAGTCCTGGAAGAGTTGAGACCCCACGGGCGATACCAAGATTCGGGGTCTGGACCCACGACTCATGGGGTGAGTCGTTAGCAAGCTTGGAGAAGATTGTTCAAGTCAAAGCAGTGTACTTCACGAGTCGTGCTCACCTATAATGAGTCGTGAAGTCACCCGTTACGAGCCCTGGAGAATAGATGAGGCAGCGCACTTAACGAGCGAAGTAACGAGTCGTGCCCTCTAGTAACGAGTCTTCAAGTCACTCATTAGGGCCACCTGGCAGATATTTTCTGCGAATTTAGTAAGGGACTTTTCGTAATCCCTAAGTTCCTAAAGCTTAAACTATGACGTTTTGGGGTATGAATAATGGTCTTTTAAGGGGTTAAGTTTAGATTACTCATTTTCCATCCATGCATGAAAATTAGAAGAGTTTTTAGAGAGATCAAGCTATTCTTCAAGCTTTTCCCTATCATTCATACTTGGGCATTCAAGAACTTTAGATTCTGATCCTACCCAGATATGTAGGGTTACGAATGGGTGTTTTCGTTCACACCCATGACCATTCTCTACCAACTTATGAAAAATCTAACAAAACTCTCATGGGGTTTTGAATTTAAATTTTGTGAAAATCAAATGATTTGTTAATGGGCTATTATGATTTATGATTTACATCATACTTTATGGATTTTGATTAGATTTTACAATTATTTTACTTATAAAATTATTGATTCCGATTTCTACCAAATTAAGCTTAATTATGCATGATCGATGATGAATCAATTTATGATCTACGTCTCAACTATTGATATTTACAACTCCAGCATGATTAATGATTTTAAATATGGATTTATTCAATTACCCATCACGAATTGATGAATTACAATTTATATGTACGACCTACAAGTGTCACGCCCCGAGCCTACACCTTGGACGTAACACAGTACTTGAGGTCACGAGTGACCCCAAGTCAACCCCTGGTCTATCATACACTGATATTCTTATTAAACATGAAAAACGGAAATTTGAAATAATACATAAAAGAATTAATGAAAAATTAAAGACTGAACATAGAGATTTTAAATATCTGATAGTCTGAAATCAAGTTTGGTCTGAAAGCCATCTAACTAAGGAGTTGTTGGGACAAGCCCCTAGATAACTCTAAGTCTAGCTGAAAATAATAAAGAAACTGAAATGAATAAAATGTGCCCTCAGAATATGAGGACTCACACTATTGCTGCTGATACAGACACCTGAACGTAAATGGCTAACGGTGCTAGGTCTGAGATCCTGCGGCTGTATCATGAAACGATACAGCATAAATGTATGCGTCAGTACTTTGAATGTACTGAGTAAGTGAGAGAAACATAAATAACATGAAAGTACTTGTAACTGAACTACAATGATATGAAATAACCAATTGAAAAATACTGAAAACTGATACATCTGAAATATAATTGATATGGTCAAAAATGACCCTGGCTGATGTTCATAAACATGCCCTAAGTCTCAAATACTGATTCTGAAATACTGCACTGAACTGGACTGAGAAATCTAAGAATGAGCTAAATTGACTAGTGGGAGAGTTAGTAAACCGACATATAACCACGTGAGCTAGACGTGGAGTCCGATGTATACACCACACCGGTAGGACCCAATATACGTTTCCAGGGTATAACGGCATAAACTGGGTGATCACAAAAGTCTGGGGCCATTCAGGACAATGATCTGTAACTGTAACCTACGCTGGCAACATAGTTCTGGGAACCTGGGTGCACTAGAACCACGGTCCGCACGGTGCTAAGTTCTACTCCCACTGGAAAAACCGATACTGAACTACTAGGTTGATAGTTCGAAACTGGGGTCCAAGACTAGTCAGGGACGTATAACTGCAAGTACCCTAAGCATCTTATCGGAACAGATTCTAAAATTGGGTTCTAGACTGGTCAGAGCTGCTTATCTGGAAGCGTCGTAACTGTCTGAGAATAAACTGAAATCTGAATTGGGGTCCTGGGGAAAGTCAGAGTTATATATCTGAAATTCCATAATAGCCTAGTGGACCAATAATTGAATTCTGATTCTGATATCTAGGAGGTACTACTGGCACCTCGAGAAATTCTTTATTCAAACTGATATGCTGACATTACTCTGGTTAACTCGAAGGTTTGCTAAAATCTGACTGAGGCTAGATCGACAATTTTGAGTAATACAGAGTATATAGACTTTCTGACTGAATCTGACTATCATACATTTAACTGAGCTTCTAACATATACAATTATTATAGGAGCCCCTGACCTTGAAAGGTACAAGTAATTTTCGAGGATCAGATACTCATGCAGGATTCTAGTTTCTAACTTTTTCAAGAGTTAGGGATAGATTTATAATTCACTAGAACAAGAATCATTTTAGTTACAAACGGGTGGAAAATAGCTACAATTAACATAGGATAGGATTCCACATTAATTAATCAAAGAACAATGACAATATCTTCAAATTCGTAAACTCGGGGCTAGAACTGATAGTGAATAGAGAGAGAGTTTTAGGGGATGCAAGGGGAGAAAAATCTCCTTGCTGAATTCCCACATACCTCTAGAAGAAACCCTGGTGAAAATCCCGGAGAAGAACTGAGAAGAAAACAAACCCTTGCTCTTGCTCTGTGCTTTCTGAGAAGTTCTTACGCTCTGTTCTTGAGGGAGTTGAGAGGAATGAATGGAAAGGGTCTCTCTAACCCTTTAATTCCCTCTTGTATGAACCCAAAACGACGTGGTTTAAAGTTTAAAAATCTAAGAAAATACTAAAATACCCCTGGCATAAAGAACTGAAAACTGGCCGACCCTGAACAACGGATCTCAGAACGAGTCGTTGGTCCAAACAACGGCTGTTGAAAGCTGTCGTTGGTTCTAGTTTCTGAAGCCGGACCTACTGGAATGAAACAACAGAAGGATCCAACGGTCCGTTATAAGAACTAACGAGCCATTGTTTCCTGTCGTGGGAAACTCGGTCCCTAAACCAACGAGAGATACAATGACTCGTTCTAAGGAACAACGGGTCGTTGCACCCACTCGTTGTCAACAATGTTGGGGTCTGGGTCCTAACGACGGGTGGAAAGGATGGCCCATTGGTACCAACAACAAGCCATTGATTCCACTCGTTGCTTCCTAGCACAAACCCAACCCTCACTGGAAAGTCTAACAACGGCTGCCTACAACAGGTCATTGGAACTACCAACGACTCGTGGTCGGCTCATTGTTTCTGGGAGGAAGTATACTTGAACAAACCACGACTCCTTACAATGGACTATTGGTGTCTAGGTCTTCTGAGACAGAGAAATTTTTTGTTTTCCTATGGTTTTTCATGCAACGTCTGAATTTGGTCTAGGAAAGTTTCGGGGTTTTACAACAAGTATGCATGGAACCTATAATTCATGAATTATGTTTTGGCCGACACACGGGCCTTATGTAATGGACATTTCACGTATTTACAAGTATGTTTATGATTATTATGATTTAACTAGCCCATGAACTCATGCATGTTATACTACGAGCACTATATATGTTTTAGTAGTATCGAACACCGAGTAGGTTCGGGGCCTAGGTTCGGCCCCGGATCTCATGAACTATGTTCCACCATAGGTATGTTGGGACCTCCTTTGTGACTATCCCCGGACCAATTGGCCCTTTTCATGGTGATATCACACTTTCATGGTTCTACCCTTACCAAGGTACGAATGGCCTCCCAACTAGGTTTACAAGTCGGGCTCCATGTATGCTCATATGGGGTATATCAATAAAGAGAAGCTCCCATTGTTCCTCATGATTTATGCATGTTTATGATTACGTATGTTGGCTCAAGTTATATTCAATATATTTTACTCCCATGCTTATAATTACGAATGTATCATGAATGCTTTGAAAACCTTGAGCCTTATGTTATGTTATGTTACGATATTTATGGTATAAGGATGATGTCCTACTCCTATGATATTTTATGAGTTTTACATATTTTGAATGTCCGTTTTACTTACCTTCATACTCGGTACATTCCACGTACTAACCGCATACTTTCTATGTTGTATCATTTCATGATACAAGACACCGCTCTCAGGCTCATCCTCATTTTATATTATCTTAGAGTTCACTTTAAGCTTGTTGCTGAATCCTCATGTTCCGAGGGCCATCTGACTAGACATTATGTTATTTTTGTTTCAGTACATGGCCGGGTTAGTTTGGGGTATTGTCCCATCAACCTATCTTATGCAGTAGAGGCTTTCAGATAGTATGTAGTACTCAGCTTGCGTATATGTTTAGTGATTCCTTTTGTTATGATATGTTACGTTATGTTTTCATTTTCGCTATGTCTTATGTTCAGTCTTCTGCTTAAAGTGAATAAAGTTAGATGTATGCTTATGCCATATGTCGACTTGGGCCTCTCGAGGTTCCTTGTCCCAAGTTACGATCCGGGTCTACATTCGGGTCGTGACAATGTCCTATGATTAATTGAGTTATGATATTTTCTACTTTCGTTGATATTCATAAACCCATCATGATTTATGGCTCATAATATAGATTTATTCAAATGCCCATTATGAATTTATGATTTACAAAGCCTATGCATTGATCTATGAGTAAGCATGAATCCCATGATTTACTAATTATGTTTTTGGTCAACTCACGGGCCTTACCCGCATGGTTATTTCACGTATTTACAGCACGTTTATGATTATCATGATTTAACGAGCCTATGAATTTCATTCATATTATATTATGAGCACTATATACGTTTTGGGAGTAGTAATAACACTGAGTAAGTTCGAGGCCCAGGTTTTGCCCCGAATCTCATAACTATGTGCCACCGTAGGACATGATGGGACCTCCCTTGTGACTGCCTCTTTGCCCAAATGGGCCCTTTCATGTGTGATATTACGCCCTTCATGGTTCTACCCTTGGCAAAGTACGAACACCCTCCCGACTAGGGATTTATAGGTCAGGCTCCATGTATGCTCATATGGGGTATGTCGGTTATAAGAATCTCCCACTGTTCCTCATGATTTATGCATGTTTATGATTATGCACATTGGCTCAAGTCATGTTCAATAAAACTTTTCTCTTATGATTATGATTTCGATTGAATTATAATGTTTTGAAAACCTTGAGCCTTATGCTATCGTATACTACTTACGTTTATGAGTATGTTAACCCACTCTTATGATCATTTATGAGCTTTTATGTATTTTTGAATTTTTGTTTTACTTACCTTGCATACTTGGTATATTCACGTACTGACCACATACTCTATATTATATCGTTTCATGATACAGGCCCCGGCTCTAAGGCTCAGCCTCGTCAGTAGTCCATTTCAGAGTTTAGCATCCAGCCTTTTGGTGAGTCCTCATTCTCCGAGGACCATATGTTTTAGATGTTAATGTCCCTTTTTGCTTTCAGTTTTTTCGGGTTAGTTAGGGATGTTGTCCCATCAACCCATCTGATACGATAGAGGCTTTCAGACTAAATGTAGTACTCAGTTGTTATCTATTTTGTATGTTTCACTTATCATGTTATGTTATGTTATGCTTATTTTCCGCTACATCGTCATGTTAAGTATGCTGATTAATGATATGAAGTTAGACAGATGTTCATGCCATGGGTTGACTTGATGTCTCTCGGAACTCCTTGTCCCGTGTTATGAACCGGGTCTACGTTCGGGTCGTGATAAACTTGGTATCAGAGATATAGGTGATGAGCCCGCAAGTGTACGGGTCGTACAAGTACAGTGGCTCTTTTTAAGAACCGGAATGTCGAACCCACAGGAATAGGAATACGGGGTGAAACCTTTTTAAAGTGTTAATTCACTACAACTACAATAATG